>SKCR01033910.1:0-42683 GCA_019454045.1 Zanthoxylum bungeanum | reverse complement strand
TGTTGTATTTCATGTATGCTTAATCTTTCCTTGGGACATATTATAGAAACCAACAAATGGTCTTCAAGAAGAAGACTCACATGGATGGCAACGTACAAACGTACAAAGCTAGGCTTGTAGCGAAGGGATATCGTCAACGACTTGGAGTTGATTATGACGAAACCTTCTCACTCGCCATGATTAAATCCATTCGGATAATGCTTGCAATAGCTGCATATTACGATTATGAAATATGGCAGATGGACGTTAAAACGCGCTTTTCTTAACGGAAAACCTTTCGGAGGATGTTTATATGCAACAGCCTGACGGTTTATCGTACCTAGACTTGCAAACAAGGTTTGTAAGTTAAATCGGTCCATTTATGGACTGAAGCAAGCATCGCGGTCATGGAACCAACGTTTGATGAGATCATAAAAGAATATGATTTCATTCAAAACGAAGATGACCCTTGTGTATATAAGAAGGTTAGTGGGAGTGCACTGACTTTTATTGTCCTTTATGTCGACGATGTATTGCTTATCGGCAATGACATTCCATGTTAACGTCGGTGAAAAGCTTGGCTTTCATTGAAATTCTCCATGAAAGATCTGGGAGAAGCAGCTTTTATTCTAGGAATAAAGATCTACCGGGATAGATCTAGAAAGCTACTTGGACTCTCCCAGAGTACATATATTGATAAAGTGTTGAAGAGATTCAACATGGATCAGTCCAAGAAGGGACTGTTGCCAATATCACATGGCGTCTATCTATCTAGGGACATGTGTCCTAAAACACAAGATGAGAGAGACAACATGAGTCGGACTCCATTCGCCTCGGCAGTCGGATCGATCATGTATGCCATGATATGTACACGACCTGATGTGTCCCATGCTTTGAGCATGTGCAGTCGATATCAGGCCGATCCAGGTAAAGATCACTGGATGGCGGTTAAGAGTATCCTTAAGTATCTTAACAGAACTAAGGATGCTTTCTTAATCTATGGAGATGGAGAACTCGAGGTATCTGGTATACCGATGCAAGTTTCCAAACCGACAGAGAGAGACGACTTTAAGTCGCAATCTGGGTACATATTTTGTTTGAATAACGGAGCAGTGAGCTGGAAATCTTCCAAGCAAGATACTGTTACCGATTCAACAACTGAAGCGAGTACATTGCAGCAGCTGAAGCAGCAAAAGAGGCAGTTGGATCCGTAAATTCCTATTGGATTAGGAGTAGTTCCGTTAGCAGCTGAGCCCGTTCCATTGTATTGTGACAATAGCGGGGCTATAGCACAGGCTAAGGAACCAAGGTCTCATCAACGATCCAAACATGTTCTTCGACGGTTCCATCTGATTCGAGAGATCATACATCGTGGCGATGTGAAGATCGAAAAGATCGCATCAGAGGATAATATTACAGATCCGCTGACGAAGGCTATTCCTCGGGAAAAGTTGAGCGACATGTACATAGTTCAGGTATTAGATGCTTGAGTGACTGGCTATAGGCCAAGTGGGAGATTGTTAGACAGTAATGACCCATAGCGTCACTATTTGTAAATGATATTGTATTATTGTACAAAATTAACTATGTAGTAATGAAATTGCCTTTTACCGTTTTGTAATTTATTTACTTTGATATATAAATGGTAAAAGTCCCTATGATTAATTCCGGATTGAGATGATATGAGACAGTATCAATCCATAAAGGTTTAATCATTAAATATCCCTAGTCGTAGTATTATCGAGATTGGACATCAATAATGCGGAATAGACTAGTACTGCACTTGTGCGTGTTGTGAGGGCACAACAACATAGTTCTCATATATTAAAGTATTGGATACTTATGCAAGTGCGGTAGGAGGTTGTGTTTTACCGATGGTACGGAAAACAGCTTCGCTTTGGATAGACCCCGCGGAATCCCATTGGTAGTATGTCTGCGTGTCTATGGGAGTCCGCTTCAGGGTAGGTGCATATGGTCTTAACCTGAGACTTGCATCGCTAGTACTTGCGACAATCGGTAGACTTTAGTTTTGGTCGTCCAGGGCTTTAACAGGTTCTATGTACACCTCTTCTAGGTTTATCGGGAATCGTAGTGTATTGGGTGTGATGTCAAGACGGAAGTATCACTTCAGACATATGGAGATGATGATCGCGCAGGATACAGAACTAGTACTCATAATGGTTGCAACCATCGGGATAATATGACAAGGTCAGGATTATCCGATTCAAAGAGACTAGTTGCTTGATGTCCGATATATGTATCGTACGGGGTAGACACATCTCCAGCCCCAGGCCTTACATGTGATCATCCGATACTGGATCAGTATACACTATACTACGGTATACTATGCCTGTTATAGATCTTATATTCCAGTAAGAATATTTCTAGAGAATTGGGTAGACATGGCGTTTGCTAGAGGCTAACCTTGTCTTGTAAATCGGTAAAAATGTAGTACTTGGTACGTACGTGTTCGGATAGTTCGACAACCGGATTTACTGCCAACATATCTAGAGGTCTCTTGGGTCGCTTCTCGAAGATTCACCAATGACGTATGATTCGAACTCAATTAATCTTGGATTAATTGCGGAGAGAGAGACTATCTTGGATAAAGTACTATTCAAAGAGAGAGAAAGATTAATTTAGAATTAATCGTTAAAATTATTATATTCGATATAATAATCGAAATTCGATTTCGACGCGAAATTAAAATTAGATTTTAATTCGGGCAAACGAGTTAATTTAGAATTAATTCGTTAGCGACGTAAATAATAATTTCGCTAGGTGCAATTATTTATTTAAATTCGATTTAATAACGTCGCGACGAAAGTTCGGTATTCGGAAATATCGAACCCGAACGCGTGAGTACGCGTGGGCCCACTTTCATTTGGGTTGTGTGGGGCCCACATGACACATGTCATTTTATGCATTATTTAATTGTTAATACATTGCATGGTGATAGTGTACAATACACTCAATGGTTTTGCATGGAGTTTGAGTGTTTGACACTATAAGCCATTGCATGATTTGTGTCATAAGTTTATTATTAATTTAATAAATATTATGGCATAAATATAATTGATTTTTGTGACAAAATCATAACACTCTTCTCTCCATCATGACCGAAACTTCACTGCAGTTTTGGCTCTCCATTTTTCTTCCATTTTCTTAAGAACTTTGTGAAGAAAGTGTATAAGTTTAGAACTTTAATACACATCTTTGGCTAGCACCATCAAGGGATCATACAAAGGTGTTATGGGAAACTAATGTTTGAGCTTGGAGTGATCAACAAAGCTTGGAGCTTCTTTTTCTTACCTTGGCCGAATCATCCAAAGCACAAAGGAGGTGGTTTTATTTCATCAAAGCATCCGCATTCCGATCTTTGTGAGTATGATTCCGCCATTATTGTTCATTCATTTTATATATTTGTTTGCTTTTTTGATCTTGGGACATGGATTAGAATTCACAACAGGGAATGCCCCCGAAACAGTCCCCGAACAGCCCCTGAACTGCAGTGAAATAATGGACTGTTTTGGACCCGTGACACAACGGAACTGCACACAAATCAGCCCCTAATTTGCGTGAACTGCAAGGAAGTTTTAGGTCTGATTTTTCACTCAAAATATAATCATAATACAGCCCTAAAAGTTTCCCTAGGTGTTTCCCAAAATCCCGAATTAAAACGAAACAAACCGAGCCCCGAATCAATTATATGATTCACGGCAATGGACAATAAAATAGTCCCACTGCCGTGAGATATAGATGAAAAGAATAATGATTTTGATTCAATGCCACAAGGTCTGCTAAGCTATGTCTCACAACTAACAGAAAGTAGTGTGGGCTACACTCACAAAAATAAATCCCTAAACGATTTAGAGATTTTAGTCACACTTAATATTTTGTTTTTTCCTTCTTGTTCTTCAATGGAGTTTCTCAACTTTTGAGAGAATTGTAGAGAAGAAGAAGAAGGTGGCTAGGGTTCCAAGAATGAGATTGGGCCAAAAGAAAATCAAATTTTCTTTTTATACTTAGGTCAATTTTGTTTCTCAAACAAAACAACCAATCCCCTCCCCATATGATCAAATTCGGCCAAGGCTAGGAATTAGATTAAATTTTGTAACATCAAATTTTAATTACCATTATTAAAAAGATGTTATAAAATTGAATAAGAAATTAACCATATTGAAAGTCATAACTTTCAATAATAATGCAAAGCATTATTTTGTTTCCAAAATAAACAAATCCATTCCCTCTTCAAGCCTTATATTTTCAGCCATTACAAGATGTAGTAGTTAATTTTTCATTTAATTTTGTAA
Source organism: Zanthoxylum bungeanum (assembly GCA_019454045.1). Lineage (NCBI taxonomy): Eukaryota > Viridiplantae > Streptophyta > Magnoliopsida > Sapindales > Rutaceae > Zanthoxylum > Zanthoxylum bungeanum. Next base: position 38,391 of record SKCR01033910.1, on the reverse strand, counting down.
CAACTCATTTACTTACCTTTAAGCAAATATATGTTACAAATATGAATAGTAAATATCCATTTAAATGAATTAACTACCAAAGTAATATCAAGGGTTTCCAAAACCCAAAAATATGAAATTCCAACTTTAGCATTCATTTAAATTATATCATATATAATTTAATTACTAATAATAAATAATTATCATATAATCATTTATTATACAATTATACATTAACTTTTAACATATAGTTCCAAGTGTCATATAATTAATATTATTAATCATTTTAATAATATTTATCCTTTTGTAAGTATATAATTGGACTATCCAATATACTAAATCCGCTATAATATATTGAGCTAGCACGGGGACCAAATGGACCTGCGGTTCCGAGCTCCAATAATCTCGAAATATTAATTAAGCTCTTAATTAAATATTCTGAATTATTAACTCCGGGTTATTCCACTAAAAACCCGAAGTTTGCACTCTCGTTGCCGTAGATGATATATTAAGCTGAACCAAGTCAGTGTCCATCGATATAGTCATTACATACGAATTGACCCTTCACGAGTATCTCGTAATTAGAGTCGGGTCATAATGTTCGTTATACCCCTCTAATTATTTTTACCGTAAGTACCATTGATTCTCTAATGAACGATTTATTCATAACTATTATCCTGCCATGTAGGAGTTCGTAATACACTCAGGATTAAGATCAATCCATATATGACCATCTAGTAGAATGAAATGACTTTCTTAGCTTAACAGATATTATAAGAATGTTATTTCCATCTGGGTCCAGTCCTATATGTGTTGGACAATTATGACCCATAGCGTCACTATTTGTACAGATCATGGTGTTGTTGTACAAATTAACTATGTGACAAAGGAGATTGCACTCTTATCATTTGTGATTAGATCACCTAGATATATAAATGAAAGGAGGTCCCTATGATTTGTTCCTGGATTGAGAATGATATGAGACAGTATCAGTCAATGAAGGATAAATCATTAAATATCCCTAGTCAGAGTATTATCGAGATTGGACATCGATAAATATGTAAAATACTAGTATTACACTTGCGCGCGTTGTATGGCATAACGACATAGTTCTCATATATTTGGGTATAGGATACTCATGCAAGTATAATAGGAGGTTGTGTTTACCGATGGTACGGGAAACAGTTTCGCTCTGGATAGACCCCCTTGGAATTCCATTGGTAGTATGACTATGTGTCTATGGAAGTCCGAAATCAGGGTAGGTGTATTTGGTCTTAACCTGAGACTTGCACCGCTAATATTTGCGACAATCAATATACTTTGGTTGCGGTCGTCCAGGGCTTTAATAGATTCTGTGTACGCCTATGCTGGGTATATTGAGAATCGTAGTGTGTTGGGTGTGATGTCAAGACGGAAGTGTCACTCCAGTTATATGGAGTTGATGATCGCGCAGGGATACAGAACTGGTTCTCTAAAAAGTTGCAACCGTCGGGATAATATGACTTGGTCATGATTATCCGATATTAAAGAGACTAGTTGCTCGTCATCCAATATATGCTTCGTACGGGGCAGACACTGTACGAGCCCCAGGCCTTGCATATGATCATCCGATACTGGATCGAAATACGCAATACTATGTATACTACGCCTGATATAGATTCTTTATTCCTGTAAGAATATTTCTGGAGAATTGGGTAGGCATGGCGCTTTGCTAGAAAATTAATCTGGGATTAATTAGATGAGAGAGAAAATTAATCTGGGATTAATTGCGGAGATATTTTATCTGGGATAAAATATCATTAAAAGAGATATCACGATTAATTTGGAATTAATCGATTAATTAAATATTCGATATATTAAACGAAATTTGATTTCGACGAGGAATTAAAATTAGATCTTAATTCGGGCGAACGAATTAATTCGTTAGCGATGTGAATAGTGATTTCGCTAGGCATAATCATTTAATTGCGTCGCAACAGAAAATTCATTAATTTTGAATTAGCGAACCCGAGCCCAGGATTGTTTGCGAGCGCATTCGCATTTCGAATTCGAGTACGGCACACAAGTCAAATCAAGCGTCAAATCATTAGTCGCATCAAGCGTCAAATCACTTGTCACTTTGAGTGATGTGACTTGACAACTTGATTGATAGATGTGACTTGATGGGAGTTGTTGAAAAGCTTTTTAAAAGCTTGAGTGACATATATTATTATTATATGTTTGGTATATGTTAAATTGATTTTAGAAATCAATTACACATAACACTTTTTCAACTCTCTCTTCTCTCTTCTCCATTTCTCTCCTCACGCCCATGGAGGGCCAAATACTTCACTGGTTTTTCTGCAAAAATCGTGAATGAGGGAAGCCAAGTGCTTGGTTTTTTAGGCAAAAATCAAGAGAGCTAGCACTCCGAGAGACATGTGAAGGTGATAGGGAAGTCCACCCATGAGCCGGGAATCAAATCACGAAGCTTGGAGCTTGACGATGTTGATCTACAAAGCCGAAACCAGTGGGGTGTTGCAGCTCACTACCGTGAGCAGTACAAGGCAGAAAATAGAATTTTTGTTCGTCAAAGCGTCACTCAACCGATCGATGTGAGTATTCCGCAACTCCTTCGTATGTATTCACATGTGTTTCATGCTTGTTTATTGATCCTTGGGACCTTAGCAAACTCAAACAATGGTATCAGAGCAAGGAAAAGCGTGAAAAAGTTTAGGGCTTACAATTTGGGTAAACTTGTGTTTGAGCATGATTAATGAAATTGGATGAATTAATATGCTTAAATGTGTTTGAATAGAGGATTGATTGGATCAATTTGTTGAAATTGTGTTTGGAACAAATTTCCCCAATTTTTTGGTATGTGATGCCCTATTTTTTCTTGGTGATTTTTTGATTTTTGATCATTGGATGTGTTGGAAATCATTCGGGATGTTGATTTAATGTCGATTTTGGAATTAATTGGATTGAATTCGAATCAGACATAAAATCCCCAATATTGCCGAGACATAAATAAGCATGAATTGGGCTAATTTTGGAAATTGGGCTTGAAATGTTGTTATTGGGCTTATTGGGCTTAGTTGTACTAAGTTGGGTTTAGACAAAATTGGTTGGATCCAATTGGGCCCAAAACCGCCTCCATAAAGCCCAAATACGACTTAATGGACCTTTAAAGTTTAATTGGGCCTAATGGGCCTAAATTGATTTCTGGGCTTATGGGGTAACTCCTGGATTGGATTTTGGTTATTCGGTTTGACTCGAGTTGACCAAAAGTCCACGCCTCAAGAAATTAATTAAAAGCCCATTAGACTTTAATTAAATTAACGTTGGACGTTAATCGGGCTTTGAGACCCGTAACGATTAAATTTGGAATTTAAGTCATAAAAGGTTTATTAATAAAGTGTAGTATTTAATTTGGAATTAAATAGCGAATTAGAATTAAATACAAATTGAATTGGATTTAATTATGTAGTTTAATTTAATTCGAGAATTCGTACTTTGAGTACTTATTCACAAAATGAGTTTGACTCGAGCAAAATCAAATCGTTGTTTGAACATTGGATGATCACTAATTATCAAATTAATTAATTTGATTAGATTGATTGATAACATGCTTGTGTGAATACATGGTTGCGATGCATGAATAATGTATATCGGATGGATATTAGATGGGTGGGGAAATTTTAGAAATTGTTGTAATAAATTTGATTTATTAATTGGACCTGCGTGTCCAGCCTTATTCCTCCTTATTCTTTGTATTCTCTTCTCAGATATTCTCCTCAATGTAAATGAGGTTTCTTTAGAAGTGTAGTGTAATAGGTAGAAGTAAATACTTGTGCTAGCGGGAGAGAGAAAGTGAGAGATTTGACCTAGGATCAATGTGTAAAGTATCCATCCGCAAATCATTATTATTTTATCATACGCGCTTTATTATGTATTTAGAATCCATGTTTAAGGGTGTATGATGATGAGACCTTAACAAAGATAATAAATTGGATGCCAATTTGCACGCGAAAAACCTTCAAACAATATTAAGTGTATTTCCTTCCATTGAGTGATTCTCACTCAAGATCCGAGACTGGCATTGGCTTGTTGGCCAAAGTCAAGGCCTTTGTCCGTCGAGGATGTGTTTGAATCATGAGAATTTTATTCCATATTGGTGTCTTGTCCAAGTTGTGGTTTGTTGGCCAAAGTCAAGACCACTTCTTGTCCATCGACATTGATTACGAAGCTTTCCATGGTCAATGGGTTGCGCTTAACTGGGATCACTAAGTTTGTTGTGCCAAAGCCAAGGCTTAGTTGATTCAGAGGAAAAAGGTTAGGTAATACATTGGATGTATTCGCATATATAAGAGATATGTTTCGGACTTGGACGTCCCCCTACCGGATCTAGGAATTGGATTGGATCCAATCGATCTTAGAGATCTTCCTAGTTAATTATCATACAATTGGTTGGCCAAAGTCAAGATTGTGTGATATTTAACGGGATCCTGGCCCGCTAGGAAACACGGTTTCCCAAGTACTCGACAGAGGGTTAGAGGCTCGCTGAAAAATAGCGGGAGGCAAAAATTGAATTTGCAATATTCGTTTAATTACTTGCCATACGCGCTCATTCAAATATCATTCGTCAAATATTAAATGTTAGTTGGACTAATATTTAAACGTTGTTTTAACAAACAGTTGGACTGTATTCAAACTATTCATTTATAGTTGATTTTATAATTGGATTATAGTAATCAATATAATTGATTTTAATCTATAAATTATAGTTCATTAAATAGTTGGACTATTGTAATCATTATAATAAATAATACCAAAATCATTGATTAAATAGTTAGACTATTATAATCAAGATATAATTGAAAGATTAACATTTAAAACATGATCCTAGGGAAAATGTATTTAAATGGCTTAATTTTCAAATTGGGAATAAAATTTCAGGATGGTCCGGGAAAAACTAATAAGTTACTTTATTTGATAAAATAACATGTTAGGCCTAAGCCCGGAGTTAAGCAAATAGTCGAGCATAATCTTAGAAAGATCATGTAATGATAACTTTAGTGCTAAATCCATTTAGCTTGTCGCAGTAGACTCCTTAATTTCTGAATCGAACTAAGGATTAGATCCTTAAAGTATGATAAAGAAATTGAAGGATCTTCATAAATCTATGCTTATATTTTAGAAGTACTAAATTGCAATTGATAACTCTTGGAGAGTTAATGACTATTCTCAAGGAGATAAAGTCAAACTTTGCAATAGGCAAGTAGCGCAAAACGCACCTTACTTCGATATTCTAGAAGGCCAAGGCTTGGCCAAAGGCTTCTGGAGTGTGGAAAAGGGCAAAGGCAAAATCATTATAATCTTCTGGGAAGATAAATGACATATCCCAAAATGCCTGCCTAAATTGTGGCAAACGGGATCACGGAAGCGTGACTGCCGTTTGGACAAAGCAGACATGAAGGAATTGAAGACGAGCAAGACTCTGACTTCAAATATGTTTGTCATAATTATGTTCATTACTAGTATTAAATTAGATTTTAAATACTTAGTGTGGTATATAATTATGTATTGATGTTCAGAATCTGCTTTGAGCAGGATACTGATTTCAATTGAGGTTTTAATATGCGAATGGAAACGGGATGAAAGTCACTGTTTTAACCGTAGATAGCTAATTTAGGAACTACCCTTTGGGTTTGTACTTAATTAGGATACTGTTATAATGTAACTAGTTAGACTAGGAACATTATCTCCATATCAGTGTTTAACCCACTGCGGGTGAACCATTATATTCTAGAACACTAAATTATTTTATTATATAAGGATGATATTGAGATAAACACATTAGATATGAATAACAACATTTATATTTTGAATATAAATAAAATCTCAAACATATAATATGACAAACAAATAGCTCGAACTGATTTGATCAGAAGAAACTAATTATGGCATTGTTGTCTGGGACACAATTAAACAAGAATCGTATATCCACACTTTCGAAGAGTGGGTACTAGGACTGATTTGATTTCATTCAAATAAAGCCTACGAATCTAGTTTATTGGGCAATGTGCCTATAACACATTTACTTGGTAAAAGTGTAAATGCCACTGATCTGATAGCCCTCGTTCATAGTGAAGTGCAGGGCCCAAGTCTAGCTAGGCTAGAGGTGGATATGAATATTTCGTGACCTTTACGGATATGGCATCGCGTTATGGTTATGTGTTTCTTTTGAAGAACACAAATCGGAAAATTTTACAGTTTCGACACGAAATAGACAAATAAATCGGCTAAAGTATTAAACCGTCAAGGTAAGACCGTAATGGAAAATACTTAAGCAATAAGTTTCTTATATACTTCAAAGAGTATAGTATTCTTTCAAAGAGGACTCCTCCCGGAACACGTCAGTTTGACGGTGTGTCCGAACGGATAAACCGAATTTTGTTGGACATGATAAGGTTAATCATGAGTTGCTCTGAGCTACCATTTCCTTCAACGGATAAGCTTTGACAGTGCAGAACTTATTTAGAATAAGGTTCCATAAAATCTGTTTGACAGATTTCATATTAGATATGAACGGGAAAAGAAACCGAGTTTCTCATTCCTGAATATTTGGGTATGCTGGGCATATGTTTGGATGATACCAAACTAGAACCCAAATTGGATAAGTGCCAATTGTAGGTTATCCTAGGGATACCTAAGTATAGTACTTATACATCTCACAGGTGAACAATTAGATTGTTGCTCACCATGCGATTTTCCTAAGAGGAATACTGATATGCAGTGGTAAGTGGGAGGATAGTAAAACTCGATGAAAAATCAGAGTAATACTGTTCAAGGCACCAAATCTTAATGGAACATAATAATTCATCAAGGATGAAACTATACCAGTAATCTTCGAATACACAAGCACCGCGTAAGTCGGATAGAGTCAGAAAACAACCTGGGGTATGGGTTTCTGATCTCACCTCATAAAGATGTCTATCTTATTGAGGTATACCAACTGACTACGTATGAGGAAGTGATACAAGGTATCAACTCCCTATTATGACAAAGTGTCATAAGTCCGAAATGGATTCCATGTATATCAATAAGTTTGGATACTAGTTGATGTACCGCAAGGCATTGTGTCTATTGGTACTTATAAGTCTTCAAGGAAGACATACATGGATGGCAACATACCAACGTATAAAGCTAGGCTTTTTACGGAAAGGTATCGTTATCAACATTGTGTTGATTATGATTCAACCTTTTACCTGTTGCCACTGTTGAATCCATTTGGATAATGCTTGCTAATGCTGCATGTTTCATTTATGAAATATGACCGCTTAACGGGAAAATCGCTTTCCTGAAAAGGAAACCTTTTGGAGGATGTTTATAACATCCTGTCGATTTTGTCGTACCAAAACTAGCAAACAAGGTTTGCGGGTTATTCGATCCATGTTTGGATTGAAGCAAGCATAGGTTCTTGGAATTATCGTTTTGATGTAATCATAATGGTTTATGATTTAATTCAAAACGAAATGATTCTTGTGTATATAAGAGGGTTAGTGGGAGCGCACTGACAGTGGCTATCCTATAAAATAATGATAATACATCATTTCTTGGAGATGATATTCCCATAATAATAATAGGTGAAAGCTTGGCTTTCGAGAAAACACTCAGAGAAAGCGTATATTGAAAAATGTACGTGACCTGGTGTCCCATACGCTTTGAGCATATGGATTCACAAACAGGCCAATCCAAGTGATAGTCACTGGATTGATGTTAAGAACATCCATTAGCATCTTAGAGATCTAAGGATGCTTTCTTAATCTATGGAGAAGGAGAACTTGAAGTGACTGGGATCACTACTATAAGTCGTAAACGGTACTATACAGTTTGAATAACGGTACAGTGAGCTGGAAATCTTCAAAGCAAGATACGGTTACCGAATAAACAACAAATGCGGGTTATTACTGCAGCTGAGCGCGACAATAGAAGCCATTTGGGTCGATAATAAATCTAATTATATTAGATATAATTATGTTAGCAGCTGAGCTAGGCTTGAGCACAGGCTAAATAATTAATGGTCTCATCAACGATCCAGATATATACTTCAATATTCATCTGATTCGTTCGGATCATACATCGTGGCGATGTGATGATCGAATAAATCGCATCAGATGATAATCATGCAAATCCGCTGACGGAAGCTTTTCTCAGCAGTTTGAGCCAACCGTACATAGTTCGGGTGTAAGACACTTGAGTGACTGGCTATAGGCCAAGTGGGAGATTATTGGACAGTTATGACCCATAACGTCATAATTGTACAGATCATGGTGTTGTTGTACAAATTAACTATGTGACAAAGGAGATTGCACTCTTATCATTTGTGATTAGATCACCTAGATATATAAATGATAGGAGGTCCCTATGATTTGTTCCTGGATTGAGAATGATATGAGACAGTATCAGCCACAAAGGATAAATCATTAAATATCCCTAGTCAGAGTATTATCGAGATTGGACATCGATAAATACGTAAAATACTAGTATTACACTTGTGCGTGTTGTGAGGGCAAAACGGCATAGTTCTCATATATTTGAGTATAGGATACTCATGCAAATGTAATAGGAGGTTGTGTTTTACCGATGGTACGGGAAACAGCTTCGCTCTGGATAGACCCCCTCGGAATTCCATTGGTAGTATGACTATGTGTCTATGGAAGTCCGAAATCAGGGTAGGTGTATTTGGTCTTAACCTGAGACTTGCACCGCTAATACTTGCGACAATCAATATACTTTGGTTGCGGTCGTCCAGGGCTTTAACAGGTTCTGTGTACGCCTATGCTGGGTATATTGAGAATCGTAGTGTGTTGGGTGTGATGTCAAGACGAAAGTGTCACTCCAGTCATATGGAGTTGATTATCGCGCAGGGATACAAAACTGGTTCTCTAAAAAGGTTGCAACCGTCGGGATAATATGACTTGGTCATGATTATCCGAAATTAAATAGACTAGTTGCTCGTCATCCGATATATGCTTCGTACGGGGCAGACACTGTACCAGCCCAAGCCTTGCATGTGATCATCCGATACTGGATCGAAATACGCAATACTACGTATACTACGTCTGATATAGATCATTTATTCCTGTAAGGATATTTTTGGAGAATTGGGTAGGCATGACGTTTTGCTAGAAGCCAACTTTGTCTTGTAAATCGGTATAAACGTAGTACGAGGTACTTACGTGTTCGGATAGTCCGACAACCGAATTTACTGCCAACATATTCGGGGATCTCATGGGTCGCTTCCCAAAGATTCACCGATGACGTATGACTCGCACTTTTAATTAATCTGGGATTAATAGATGAGAGAGAAAATTAATCTGGGATTAATTGCGGAGATATTTTATCTGGGATAAAATATCATTAAAAGAGAGATAACAATTAATTTGGAATTAATCGATTAATTAATATATTCGATATATTAAACGAAATTGGATTTCAACGCGGAATTAATATTAGATTTTAATTCGGGCGAACGAATTAATTTAGAATTAATTCGTTAGCGACGTGAATAGTGATTTCGCTAGGCGTAATCATTTAATTGCGTCGCAACAGAAAATTCATTAATTTTGAATTAGCGAACCCGAGCCCAGGATGTTTGCGAGCGCATTCGCATTTCGAATTCGAGTACGGCACGCAAGTCAAATCAATCGTCAAATCATTAGTCGCATCAAGCGTCAAATCACTTGTCACTTTGAGTGATGTGACTTGACAACTTGATTGATCGATGTGACTTGATGGGAGTCAAATCATTTAAGAAATCATTTACACATAACACTTTTTCAACTCTCTCTTCTCTCTTCTCCATTTCTCTCCTCACGCCCATGGAGGGCCAAATACTTCACTGGTTTTTCTGCAAAAAACCGTGAATGAGGGAAGCCAAGTGCTTGGTTTTTGTGGCAACAATCAAGAGAGCTAGCACTCCGAGAGACATGTAAAGGTGATAGGGAAGTCCACCCATGACCCGGGAATCAAATCACGAATCTTGGAGCTTGACGATGTTGATCCACAAAGCCGAAACCAGTGGGGTGTTGCAGCTCACTGCCGTGAGCAGTACAAGGCAGAAAATGGAATTTTTGTTCGTCAAAGCGTCGCTCAATCGATCGATGTGAGTATTCTGCAACTCCCTCGTATGTATTCACATTTGTTTCATGCTTGTTTATTGATCCTTGGGACCTTAGCAAACTCAAACAATATGATCGCATCATACAAGGTGCCTCCATTCGCATGTCTCTACATGGATGATCCATATTAAGATCGCCATACAAATATAGAATGGACCGCAGATATAGATAAACCACAAACAAAATACCCGCTTTGTTTGCTCTCTATGGACTTTTTAAGATTACTAACTTCAGACTTAAATCCTCTTGTGTATGACACTCATACACTAAGTCTGAAGGTACATAAGTAATCTAGGGAATTTAAGATGATATATAATATGTGAAAATTGAAAAAATAATTTGATAAATGAATAATGTATCGTTTTATTTCAAAAACACATAAAACCATTTACATCACATGTAGCTTTAGGGCATACATTCCAACACATATATATGTGCCAGTCGAAAAGCTAAAATATTCAAAACACGCAAGACAAGAATTCAAATATCACAAAGCGCATCGCTAACATCAAATCCATTTTAATCACGTGAAACATACAATCATATATTTATACTTTTATCACGCATAAACATACTTGAAACATCAAACAACTTTCTTCTATTCGATTACAGACTATCTTTTAATCTCGATAGTTTTACAAAAACTTAACATTTATGACTTATACGCATTCACCAATAAAAATTTGAAAATTATAAATTACTTCTCTTAAATTCATGCCAACACCAATTTCAGAGTTCTTAAACATATACGTACATATCAATACAACTTAGAAACTGCGTTTTAAAACATCTATTGTTCACATCAGTTTTCAAATCATTCATTCATTTCATATGAGCATACACTATCCATATGTTACGAGTGATATCATACACATATATACACTCAGACATACATATAATCATCGTACAACCAACCACGAAGCACACATAACAACCAATACATCACAAAACACATAATCAAACAACACACATATATAGTTGGCTTATGTATACAATGCTCGTACGAGACTCATTACCTATTTTAGAATAGGTATGAGATGAATGTCGTTTGAACGAATTCCTAACCAGCTCAACTATTATAACACGAGATTATCAACCAATTAACATGCATACATGCACACATATCACGTGACTCAATCTCACATACACAAGCACATACATGCCAAACATTGCTTATCATTCGATATACATACGTATATACACCAAACATAAGAATATATTTATCACTTCAATTTTCGATACCATAGCCTTTAACAATCTTCATGTCTTTTACTTATCAATCAAATGCACTATATCTCCAGAATTCTTATCAGAAACATCCATTCATAAACATATTCATTCGCACACGTACTCTACCCATCTAAAGAGCTTAGCTTATACCAGTTTAGAAAACACGATTTACTTCATTTACCAATCTTATATACTCAATTTATCCATAATTTATCATCACATACAAATACAAAAATGTGTACCAATATTTATACATATACTTGTACATATACTTATACATTCTTATGCATTTACATACACGTATACATGTCATTACCGATTCATGCACTTTCATATATCCATATATATAAACATTAAGCTCATTTAATGTCTCACTTCTTATCATATCATTGACAATGATCCATACCTGTAGTAGTCGATTATTCTAGCCATACGTAATCTCGAATTTTGTTCTCAAGAATATCCCTTAACTATACTCTTTTAACCTAACATGTCAATCATATATATATAACAAAAATATTAATTCACTAATCTAAGTGCTCATCGCATGGGTTACTTACCTGACATCGTGAGATTCCAGGTCCTAGTCAAATCTGTCAACACAAACGATGAAATACCGTCAGAATCGCGATTTACAGTGTTCTCGATTAAACTACGACAAAATCCCAGATCTTTATGGAACAACCAAATCAAGTCCATTTTCAACACTTTCAGTTTCAGTAATCTTAAAACACCATTATGAACTATTCAAAGCCACCAGTTCACCTAAATTCTCGGTTTACATGTTTTTAGAAAATCTTCCAAAAAAAGTTTTCGCAAACCATACGGAATGTTCCAAATCATCCGAACCTGCCCGAATTTATCCAAACATATTCTTAATATCATATATAACTCATAAATATCATTAAAATCAAAACACATCATTATACGTAGAAACCCATTTTTACTGGAAACTTGTATATTCTATCAGATCGATCAAACTCGTTCCATTTTCGCTCGAATTCTACCAAATACACAAATTCAATATATTAATACTCAATCAATATATCAATACTCTATGCTACGAAGCTACTGGAACATTTAACTATAAACTTAAAATTTATGAATTTCTACTGGGAGGTCTTACCGAGATTACGAGGCATATACGAACTCCAAACGACCCCACGAATGCGGTGAAATCGCCAGAATTCTGAAATTAGTTACTTTTCACCATGGGTCACAATTCATCTGAACCTTCTCTCCTCATTTTGCGTGCAACTGTGCACGGAATAAAAAATCTGTCATCGCCAACTTGTAGTACTCTCTGAGAGCTTCGATTTGAATGGTGGCTCGTGCCGTGAAACGAAGGAAGGAGTCGGTATCAACAAACCCATTTCCACACACATTCCTCATTTTTTCTCACTGTTGGCTGAGCGCACCCCAAAAACCCATTAGGACGATTTGAGGGGAATATGGGTCGAGTAGGGTATTTTTATTTCTTTTCCCATTTTGGCAATTTTTGGAAACTAGTGAGTATTTATAGACAATTCAGAAAACTACATTCTTACCCCCTAAAATTATAATTAGGTCTATATAATTGGGCTTTTTTTCAGATTTTATATTTTTGAAGCCCTTTTGATGCAAATTGTGAAAAGTGTTCAACATGAAAGTTGTTCGTCTCGGAAACCGAGTGCGATGGCTCAAGAATCAACTCAATCGGAGTTCGTTTGTAATTTTTATAGCTGAAAAAAGGCTTTTAAGCGTATAACGATATAATCGAAAATCGTGTAGCCGGTTCTCTGAACCACACATTTTCCAACGCGATGGAGTTTCACTTTAAAATATTATGTTCTGTTTTCCAACATATAAACTCTGATTCTTGATTACCATCTCGTTCCAAATCCTTAAATGTAATTTAGAAATCTTCCTGCACTGTTCCGAAAAACTCGGGATATTACACATTCGAATGCTTGTCGAGTGTATAATAAATACACAGTGTTCCATATTTTCATTCGAACACGGTGACTGACGTCACTCGAACGCAAGCTCTATGAAAATGCTAATCCAAATGCGTTATCAAACGACACATGAACGTGAAAGCTCTGGAAAGATTCGTTTGAACGGTCGAACGAACATGACCCTAACGCAAGTCGTGTCATGGATTTTTTCAGACTTCAATAATTTTGGTAAAATAACATTGATGAGCGGAAAATATATCAATATTTACCACCCCTTTAACTTAATATTTTGTTTAGTTTCTCGGGTTTGATGAACGTTTTAATGTGTTTTAGTTTATTTTACAGATAAAATAATATCGGGTCTCAATGAAATCATTTAGGACGAAATATGGGTCAAATAAGGGCAATTATTGGACTTGATATTTTAATTTTGGAGATTTGAAACTAAAATGGCGTTTTTGACAAAGTGCAGTTTTGGAAATTCCAGTTTTGCACAACTATCGTAATTTGGGCATAACGTTTTACTCCAATATCAGATTGAGCTGATTCAAGTGCCAGATTAAAGAAGACTCAAATATCTACAACTTTAAAAGACAAAATTGTTGGAGTTTGCTAAGGTCCCAAGGATCAATAAAAAGCTTGAAACATAAGCGAATACAACGAGGAAGTTGCGGAATACTCACATCGATCGGTTGAGCGACGCGGCGACGAACAAAAAATCAACTTTCTGCATCCCACATGTCACAGCAGTGACAGTTTCTGTCATCACCATTTTCGGCCATTGGAGGTCCTTGAACAAGCTCCAAGCTTCCTCAAATGATTCCCGGCTCATGGGTGGACTTCCCTATCACCTTCGCATAACTTCTTAGTGTGCTAGCACTCCTGATTTTCCCAAAAAATCGCGACTTTACTTCCCATTTTTCTTCCTTGTCACTCGGCAGTAACTGAACCAGAAGAAGAAATGCAGTAGCCCCTTGGGTGTGAGATGAGAGAAGAGATGAGAGAAGATGTCTTGGTTGGTGGCCAAAATTGTATCTAATACACTTAACCAATTTCCAAAAATTAATTTTCATTTTATTTGCTTTCAAAAATTCAAATGATTTATGCCAACCACTTCCATCAACTTACATCAATCCATCAATCAATCAAACAAGATGTCTTGATTTGACGCTTGATGTGACGCTAGATTCGACTAGAGATTTGACACTTGATATGACTTGCGTGCCGCACTCGAATTTGAAATGTTAATGCACTCGCAAATAATCCCGGGCTCGGGTTCGCTAATTCCAAATTAACGAATTTTCCGTAGCGACGCAATTAAATCTAATTTAATTAAATAATCATGCCTATCATAATTACTATTCAAGTCCCTAACGAATTAATTCTAAATTAATTCGTTCGCCCGAATTAAAATCTAATTTTAATTCCGCGTCGAAATCTAATTTCGTTTAATATATCGAATATATTAATTTATCGATTAATTCCAAATTAATCATTATCTCTCTTTAAATGAAATTTTATCCCAGATAAAATATCTCAGCTATTAATCCCAGATTAATTTTCACTCTCATCTTATTAATCCCAGATTAATTAAAGTGCGAGTCATCCGTCATCGATGAATCTTCTGAAAGCGACCCATGAGATCCCCGGATATTTTGGCAGTAAATTCGGTCGTCAGACTATCCGAACACGTAAGTACCTCGTACTACGTTTATACCGATTTACAAGACAAGGTTGGCTTCTAGCAAAGCGTCATGCCTACACAATTATCCAGAAATATCCTTACAGGAATAAATGATCTATATCAGGCGTAGTATACGTAGTATTGCGTATTTCGATCCAATATCGGATGATCACATGCAAGGCCTAGGGCTAGTACAGTGTCTGCCTCGTACGAAGCATATACAGATGACGAGTAACTAGTCTCTTTAATATCGGATAATTATGACCAAGTCATATTATCCTGACGGTTGCAACCTTTTTAGAGAACCTGTTCTGTATCCTATCGCGATCATCATCTCCATATGACTGGAGTGACACTTCCGTCTTGACATCACACCCAACACACTACGATTCTCGATATACCCAGAAGAGGCATACACAGAAACCGGTTAAAGCCCTGGATGACCAAAACCAAAGTATATTGATTGTCGCAATTATTAGCGGTGCAAGTCTCAGGTTAAGACCAAATATACCTACCCTGATTTCGGACTTCCATAGACACATAGTCATACTACCAATGGAATTCCGAGGGGGTCTATCCAAAGCGAAGCTATTTCCCGTACCATCAGTAAAACATAACCTCCTATTACACTTGCATGAGTATCCTATACCCAAATATATGAGAACTATGATGTTGTGCCCTCATAATGTGCACAAGTGTAATTCTAGTCTTTTACGTATTTATCGATGTCCAATCTCGATAATACTCTGACTATGGATATTTAATGATTTATCCTTCGTGGACTGATACTGTCTCATATCATTCTCAATCCAGGAACAAATCATAATGACCTCCTATCATTTATATATCTTGGTGATCTAATCACAAATGATAAGAGTGCAATCTCCTTTGTCACATAGTTAATTTGTACAACAACACCATGATCTGTATAAATAGTGACGCTATGGGTCATAATTGTCCAACAATCTCCCACTTGGCCTATAGCCAGTCACTCGAGTGTCTTACACCCGAACTATGTACGGTTGGCTCAAACTGAAAAGCTTTTGTCAGCAGATTTGCATGATTATCGTCTGATACGATTTATACGATCATCACATCGCCACGATGTATGATCCGAACGAATTAGATGAATAGTCGAAGTATGTATCTGGATCATTGATAAGACCATTAATTCTTTAGCCTGTGCTGACGCCTAGCTCAGCAGCTAATAGAACTATATCTAATCTTATTAGATTATCGACCTAGAAGGCTTATATTGCTGCCTCAGCTGCAGCAATAACCCGCATTTGTTGTTTATTCGGTAACAGTATCTTGCTTGGAAGATTTCCAGCTCACTGTACCGTTTATTCAAACTGTATAGTACCGTTTTGTGACTTATAGTCGTCTTTATCGGTTAGGAAACTTGCTACAGTGATCCCAATCACTTTAAGTTCTCCTTATCCATAGCCTAAGACAGCATCCTTAGTTCTCTAAGATACTAACGGATGTTCTTAAAATCAATCCAGTGACAATCACTTGGATTGACCTGTTTGTGAATCCATATGCTCAAAGCGTATGAGACACCAGGTCGCGTACATTTTTTAATGTACGAGTTGTCAAAGAGTTTCAACAACTTAATCTATCCCAGTAGATCTTTATTCCTTGAATAAGGTTGTTTCTCCCAAGAATTCTATAGAGAATTTTCTCAAAATCCAAGCTTTCGCCGATTATTATATGGGAATATCATTTCCAAGAAATGACATATTATCATTATTTATAGGACATTATTATCAGTGCCCTCCCACTAACCCTCTTATATACACAAAAATCATTTTGTTTTGAATTAAATCATAAACCATTATGATTACATCAAAACGACAATTCCAAGAACCTATGCTTGCTTCAATCCAAACATGGATCGAATAATCTACAAACCTTGTTTGCTAGTTTTGTACGACAAAATCGACATGATGTTTTAAACATCCTCCAAAAGATTTCCTTTTCAGGAAAGTGATTTTCCCGTAAAGCTGTCATATTTCATAAATGAAATACGAAGCTTTAGCAAGCATTATCCAAATAGATTTATCGTGGCAACAGGTAAAAGGTTGAATCTTAATGAACTCAATATTGATAATGATACCTTTCCGTTAAAAGCCTAGCTTTATACGTTGGTATGTTGTCATCCATGTATGTCTTCCTTGAAGATTTATATAGTACTAGTAGGCACAATGTCTTGCGGTACATCAACTAGTATCTAAACTTGTTGATATACATGGAATCCATTTCAGATTCATGACACTTTTTCATAATAGGGAGTTGATACCTTGTATCACTTCCTCATACGTAGTCAGTTGGTATACCTCAAAAGATTATCATCTTTTTGAGGTGAGATCAGAAACCCATACCTCAGGTTATTTTCTTACTCTCTCTGATCTACGCGGTTCTTGTGTATTCGAAGATTACTGGTATAGTTTCATCTTTGATGAACTATTTATGTTCCATTAAGGATCTGTGCCTGGAATAGAATTACTCTGATTTTCATCGAGCTTTACTATCCTCCCACTTACCACTGCATATCGGTATTCCTCTTAGGAAAAACGCATGGTGAGCAACAATCTAATTGTTCTCTTGTGAGTTGTATAAGTACAATACTTATGGTATCCCTAGGATAACCTATAATTGGTACTTATCCAATTTGTCTTTTAGTTTGGTATCATCCAAACATGTGTCTAACATCCCAAATTTTCAGGAATGAGAAACCTGGTTTCTTTCCTGTTCATATCTAATATGATATCTGTCAAACATATTTTATGGAACCTTATTCTAAATAAGTTCTGTATTGTTTAAAGCTTATCCGTTGAAGGAAATGGTAGCTCAGAGCGACTCATGATTAACCTTATCATGTCTAACAAAATTCGGTTACTCGGTTCGGACACACCGTCAAAATGACGTGTTACGTGAGGAGTCCTCATTGAAAGAATACTATACTCTTTCAAGTATATTAGAAACTTATTGCTTAAGTATTTTCCATTACGGTCTTACCGTGACGATATAATACTTTAGCCGGTCTGTTTGTCTATTTCGTGTCGAAAACTTTAAAAGTTTCCGATTTGTTTTCTTCAAAAGAAACATATAACCATAATGCGATGCCACATCCGTAAAGGTTACGAAATATTCATATCCATATCTAGCCTAGCTAGACATGGGCCCACTTGCTTCACTATGAACTAAGGCTAACAGATCAGTGGCATTTACACTTTTACCAAGTAAATAGTATTTTAGGCACTTTGCCCAATAAACTAGATTCGTAGACTTTATTTGATTGGAATCAAATCAGTCCGAGTACCAACTCTTAAAAAGTGTGGATATACGAGTCTTGTTGATTGTGTCCTAGACAACAATGCCACAAATTAGTTTCTTCTTATCAAATCAATTTGAGCTGTTTGTTTGTCATGTTAAACGTTTGAGGTTTTATTTATATTCAAAATATAAATTCTGTTATTTCACATCAAATGTGTTTATCTCAATATCATCTTTATATAATAAAACACTTTAGTGTTCTAGAATATAAAGGTTCACCCGCAGCGGGTCAAACACTGATATAGAGATAATGTATCTAGTCAAACTAGTTACATTATAACAGTTTCCAAATTTAGGTACGCACCCAAGGGTAGTTCCTAAACTTAGGTATCTACGGTTAAAACAGCGACTTTCGTCCCGTTTTCAATTCACAGATAAATCTCAATTGAGGTCAGTATCATGCTCATAGCAGATTCTGAACATCAATATATATTTATGTACCATACTAAGTATTTAAAATCTAATTTTAATACTAGTAGTGAACATAATGTTGACAAACATATTTGAAGTCAGAGCCTTGCCTGGTCTTCAATTCCTTCATGTCTACTTTGTCCAAACGGCAGTCACGCTTCCGCGATCCCATTTGCCACATTTAGGCAGATATTTTGGGATATGTCTTTTATCTTCCCAGAAGATTATAATGATTTTGCCTTTGCCCTTTTCCACATTCCAAAAGCCTTTGGCCAAGCCTCGGACTTCTAGAATATCGAAGTAAGGTGCGCCTTGCGCTACTTGCCTAATTGCAAACTTTGACTTTGTCTCTTTGGGAATAGTCATTAACTCTCCAAGAGTTATCAATTGCAATTTAGTACTTCTAAAATCTAAGTATAGGTTTATGAAGATCCTTCAATTTTAGTATCACACTTTAAGGATCTAATCCTAGTTCTGATTCAGAAATTAAGGAGTCTACTGTGACAAGGTTAATGGATTAAGCACTAAAGTTATCATCACATAAATCTTCCAAAGATTATGCTCTACTATTTGCTTAACTCCGGGCTTAGGCCTAATATGTTATTTTATCAAATAAAGTAACTCATTAGTTTCCAGGACCATCCTGAAATTATTCCCAATTTGAAAATTAAATTATTTAAATACATTTTCCCTAGGATTATGTTTTAAATGCCAATCTTTCAAATTTATCTTGATTTTAATAGTCCAACTATTTAATCAATGATTGAGGTACTATATATTATAATGATTACGATAGTCCAACTATTTAATCAACTATAATTAATAGATTAAAATCAATTATATTGATTACTATAATCCAATTATAAAATCAACTATAAATGAATAGTTTGAATACAGTCCAACTGTTAATTAAAACAACATTTAAATATTAGTCCAACTAACATTTAATTTATTTGACGAATGATATTTGATTTGAGCGCGTATGGAAAGTAAATAAACGAGTATTGCAAATTCAATTCTTGCCTCCCATTATTTTTCGGCGAGCCTCTAACCCTCTGTCGAGTACTCGAGAAACCGTGTTTCCTAGTGGGCAAGGATCCCGTTAAATATCACACAATCTTGACTTTGGCCAACAAATTGTATGATAATTAACTAGGTAGATCTCTAAGATCAATTGGATCCAATCCAATTCCTAGTTCCAGTAGGGGGACATCCAAGTCCGAAACATATATCTTATATATGCCAATACATCCAATGTATTACCTAACCTTTTTCCTCTGAATCAACTAAGCATTGGCTTTGGCACAACAAACTTAGTGATCCCAGTCAAGCGGGACCCATTGACTATGGAAAGCTTCGTAATCAATGTCGATGGACAAGAAGTGGTCTTGATTTTGGCCAACAAACCACAACTTGGACAAGACACTGATATGGAACAAAGCTCTTGTGATTCAAACACATCCTCAATGGAAAAAGGCCTTGACTTTGGCCAACAAGCCAATGCCAGTCTCGGATCTTGAGTGAGAATCACTCAATGGAAGGAAAAACGCTTAATATTTTGCGAGGGTTTTTCGAGTGCAAATTGGCAACCAATTTATTATTTTTGTTAAGGTCTCATCATCATACACCATTAAACATGCATTCTAAACACATAATAAAGCGCGTATAAATAAAATAATAATGATATGCGGATGGATACTTTACACATTGATCTTAGATCAAATCTCTCCATTTCTCTCTCCCGCTAGCACAAATATTTCTTCTACCCGTTACAATACACTTCTAAAGAAACCTCATTTACATTGAGGGGAATATGTGAGAAGAGAATACAAAGAATAAGGAGGTGATAAGGCTGGACACGCAGATCCAATTAATAAATTCCAAATTTATTACAACAATTTCTAAAATTGCCACACCCTTCTAATATCCATCCGATATACATTATTCATGCATCGCAACCATGTATTCACACAAGCATGTTATCAATCAATCTAATCCAATTAATTAATCTGATAATTAGTGATCATCCAATGTTCAAACAACGATTTGATTTTGCTCGAGTCAAACTCGTTTTGCGAATAAGTACTCAAAGTATGAATTCTCGAATTAAATTAAACTACAAAATTAAATCCAATTCAATTTGTATTTAATACTAATTCACTATTTAATTCCAAATTAAATATTGCACTTTATTAACGAACCTTTACGACTTAAATTCCAAATTTAATCGTTACGGGTCTCAAAACCCGATTAACGTCCAACATCAATTTAATTAAAGTCCAATGGGCTTTTAATTAATTTCTTGAGGCGTGGATTTTTGGTCAACTCGGGTCAAACCGAATAACCAAAATCCAATCCGAGAGTTACCCCATAAGCCTAGAAATCAATTTTGGCCCATTAGGCCCAATTAAACTTTAAAGGTCCATTAAGTCGCATTTGGGCTTTATGGATGCAGTTTTGGGCCCAATTGGATCCAACCAATTTTTCCTAAACCCAACTTAGTACAACCAAGCCCAATAAGCCCAATAACAACTTTCAAAGTCAAATTTCCAAAATTAGGCCCAAATAATTAAATTCCGAAAATCCAATTTCCCAATTTAATTACACTAAAGTGTATAACACAATTAATCACCCAAATCAATATTTCCAAAACATTAATTTATACAATTAATCATGCTCAATTACAAAAAAACATGTCCAACACATTTCATCAAAAATCAAACCCAAACATGCTTATCAACTCTCGACTTTGGAAGGTAATTTTATGTCCGATTCGGTTTCAATCCAATTAATTCGACAATCGACATTAAATCAACATCCTTAATCATTTCAAGTCATCCAATGATCAACGAAACAAAAATTACCAAGAATTTAAGGCACTCATGTATTCGGCCAACACAAGAAATTTGGGGAAATTTGTTCCAAACACAATTTCATCAAATTGATCCAATCAACACTTAATTAAAACACATTTAAGCATACTAATTCATCGAATTTCATTAAATCATGCTCAAATTCATTTTACCCAAATTTTAAGCCCTAAATCAATTTCATGATTTTCCTTCCTAATGATACCATTGTTGGAGTTTGCTAAGGTCCCAAGGATCAATAAACAAGCATGAAACATAAGCGAATACAACCAGGGAGTTGCAGAATACTCACATCGATCGGTTGAGTGACGCGGCGACGAACAAAAAATCAACTTTCTGCCTCCCACATGTCACGGCAGTGGCATTTTCTGTCATCACCATTTTCGACCATTGGAGGTCCTTGAACAAGCTCCAAGCTTCGTCAAATGATTCCTGACTCATGGGTGGACATCCTTATCACCTTCGCATGACTTCGTAGTGTGCTAGCACTCTCGATTTTGCCACAAAATCACGACTTTGCTTCCCATTTTTCTTCCTTGTCACTCGGCAGTAACTAAACCAGAAGAAGAAATGCAGTAGCCCCCTGGGCGTGAGATGAGAGAAGAGAGGAGAGAAGAAGATGTCTTGGTTGGTAGCCAAAAATGTATCTAATACACTTAACCAATTTCCAAAAATTAATTTTCATTTTATTTGCTTTCAAAAAGTCAAATGATTTATGCCAAACCACTTCCATCAACTTACATCAATCCATCAATCAATCAAATCAAGTGACAAGTTGTCACATCATTCAAAGTGACTTGATTTGACGCTTGATGTGACGCTAGATGCGACTAGCGATTTAACGCTTGATATGACTTGCGTGCCGCACTCGAATTCGAAATGCAAATGCGCTCGCAAATAATCCCGGGCTCGGGTTCGCTATTTCCAAATTAACAAATTTTCCATTGCGACGCAATTAAATCTAATTTAATTAAATAATCATGCCTAGCATAATTACTATTCATGTCACTGACGAATTAATTCTAAATTAATTCGTTCGCCCGAATTAAAATCTAATTTTAATTCCGCGTCAAAATCTAATTTCGTTTAATATATCGAATATATTAATTTATCGATTAATTCCAAATTAATCATTATCTCTCTTTAAATGATATTTTATCCCAGATAAAATATCTCCGCTATTAATCCCAGAATAATTTTCTCTCAAATCTTATTAATCCCAGATTAATTAAAGTGTGAGTCATACATCATCGGTGAATCTTCTGGAAGTGACCCATTAGATCCCCGGATATGTTGGTAGTAAATTTGGTCGTCGGACTATCCGAACACGTAAGTACCTCGTACTACGTTTATACCGATTTACAAGACAAGGTTGGCTTCTAGTAAAGCGTCATGCCTACCGAATTCTCCAGAAATATCCTTACAGGAATAAATGATCTATATCATGCGTAGTATACGTAGTATTGCGTATTTCGATCCAGTATCGGATGATCACATGCAAGGCATAGGGCTGGTACAATGTCTGCCCCGTACGAAGCATATACGGATGACGAGTAACTAGTCTCTTTAATATCGGATAATTATGACCAAGTCATATTATCCCGACGGTTGCAACCTTTTTAGAGAACTTGTTCTGTATCCTTACGCGATTATCATCTCCATATGACTGGAGTGACACTTCCGTCTTGACATCACACCCAAAACACACTACGATTCTCGATCTATACCCAGAAGAGGCGTACACAGAAACCGGTTTTAAAGCCCTGGATGACCAAAACCAAAGTATATTGATTATCGTAAGTATTAGCGGTGCAAGACTCAGGTTAAGACCAAATACACTTACCCTGATTTCGGACTTCCATAGACACATAGTCATACTACCAATGGAATTCCGATGGGGTCTATCCAGAGCGAAGGTGTTTCCCATACCATCGGTAAACACAACCTCCTATTACACTTGCATGAGTATCCTATACCCAAATATATGAGACTATGATGTGTGCCCTCATAACGTGCACAAGTGTAATTCTAGTCTTTTACGTATTTATCGATGTCCAATCTCGATAATACTCTGACTAGGGATATTTAATGATTTATCCATCGTGGACTGATATTGTCTCATATCATTCTCAATCCAGGAACAAATCATAAGGACCTCCTATCATTTATATATCTTGGTGATCTAATCACAAATGATAAGAGTGCAATCTCATTTGTCAAATAGTTAATTTGTACAACAACACTATGTATGTACAAATAGTGACGCTATGGGTCATAATTGTCGAACAAAAATATTTTCAAATTCTGAAGATTTCATGACCGAAATTGATAAACCATCCAGAAGTGTGTTGTGTGTAATTATTAAGTCATTTTCAATCATTTTCAAAGAAAAAAATAAATTAATAAATAAATAATAAAATTATCAAATCATCACCAAACATGATAAGCAATTAGTGGAGCAATTAATAATGGATTTGGTGGAGTAATTAGTGGAGAAATTAATAATGGATTTGGTGAAGAATTTGATGGATGATTTGATGGAGGAAAATTTTTGCCTATAAATACCAAGCCATTTCATTTGTAAAATATATACTTTCTTCTTTGAAATTCCTAAAGAATAAATAAGAAGATTGTATCTTGTTTGTTTATTTACAGCTTTCAGTAATTAATTTCCGCTTTCGCACTTTCTTTTCTTTATTTTTCAGTTTTTACTTTCCGCAATTTACTTTTACGCACAATCATTTCATTTCTTTACTTTTGGAGTTTTTATTTTTCAAGCAATGTGGAGGTAATTCCCCTTTGCTGGGGTGAAAGGTAAAGCTTTTATTATTGCTATTTAGATTAATCTCCCTTAATTATAATATATAAACTATTTAAAACTTGACTTAATGAGGATACCGTTATATTGGCCGGTTGATAATTAATTATAAATTTGTTTTAACCTGACTAAGTTTGGATACCGCCTGGTTGGTCGGTTGGTAATTAATTATTAATTTGACTTAATCAGGATACCGCCTTTATGGCTGGTTGGTAATTATCACGTAAAGTTAATATATTATATTAAGGGAGATATCTAAAATAGTAATAATAAAAGTTGATCCTCTAACCCCATCATTTTCTTTTATTGTACTTTTACTTTATTTAATTTTAGTAATTTACTTTTCAGCAATTTACTCTTCAGCAATTTACTTTTAATAATTTACTTTTTTTTTTACTTTTTTTTACTTTTTTTTACTTTTCAGCAATTTACTTTTCAGTATTTAATTTTCAGTATTTTACTTTATGTCTTTTATTTTACTACCCATAATATGTGTCGTAACTAAGCCAGTTATCTAGGGTTGTGATGAAATCCAATATCACCGGTTTATAAGGGGTTAGATTATAGCTTGGGTAATATAAAGGTTTATTTATTGAGTCTTAATCTTAATGCTTTTTATTAACTGGCCATTAATAAAATTGATTAGGTAAACTTAAAATAAACTTGGAAATGGATTTTAGGTTAAAGACCTTAGAATCAATAGCCCACGATCTTCCTTGAGGATAGATAACCCTTTAATAGATTTCTTATAGGATAGGAATATACATGTCGGGCGGGGGTAGCCATAATTGGAACTTAAACTTAATGAATCCAGGTAATTTGGTTGACATAGACATATGATTCAATTGGGTTATACTGGGTATTTGTAATCGACCATCGGAAGAGGCTTTTACATAATTTAGTGTTCCAGGTTAATAGATTAATATATTACCCAACTGTAAGATAACCACTTCATCTTTAATAGATATTGGAAGATTCACAACCCTAGATAGTTTTTAATATTGAATTTTCTTAAACCTACTTTCGAACAATTTTATTTACTTTTTTTAAATTTAGAATCGTCACCTATTCAAAACAATCAAACAACCTGTTAGATACTAGTAATCATTTGACCTCATAAAATTAATAGATTAGATATTAAGTCCTCGTGGGATCGATACTTTTTATATTACTTTAACGATACGTGCACTTGCGTTATATGTATGTGATTACGCACCGGTCAAGTTTTTGGCGCCGTTGCCGGGGACTTATATATCTTTAACTATTAGTTTAGGGGTTAGATACGTTATTTGTATCTAATTTCTTATTATTGTTGTTTTTTTGTGTTTCAGGTTCTCAGAAACTACATGAGACGAACCAGAATCTTTGAACTTCGACCGCTTAACCCAGAAATTGAAGAACCATCAGACAGTTGAGAAGGGAAAGGCGAGGAGGCCAAGAAGCTTTAGTCAACATGGAACCTGAACCTTTGAATGTTGCACCACCGATTCCCATTCGAGACAGAACCATTCTGGTGGTCGCCGGCTTCATTTCCTGTATTATACTTCCTCATTTACCAGCAAATATGTGTGACATCAAAACATGCATTCAGATGATTCAGCAGTCAGTACAGTTTGGGGGAAATGCAACTGAAGATCCTAATTCCCACATCAGCAACTTCCTGGAAGTTTGTGGTGCTTTCAATTACAACTGAGCAGCTGAAGAAGCAATGAGACTGTGAGTTTTTCCATATTCCCTGAAAGACAGAGCTAAAGCTTGGCTACATTCGTTACCTGCAGGTTCCATCACAACTTGGAACACTCTAGCCACCAAATTCATTGCAAAGTACTTTCCACCAGCCAGAACTGCAAAGTTGAGGAATGACATCACATCCTTCGTGCAACAAGATTCAGAATCCCTTTGCAAAGCTTGGGAAAGATTCAAAGATTTACTCCGGAAATGTCCTCATCATGAGATCGCAAAGTGGCTACAAGTCCAAACTTTCTACAATGGACTTTCTGGAATAATGAGAACCACAATTGATGCTGCTGCTGGAGGAGCTTTGATGGCAAAAGGATAAGATCAGACCTGGGACTTAATTGAAGAAATGGCCAACAACAACTCCTTGTGGCCAACAGAAAGGAGCATGATCCAAAGAATTGCAGGAATTTATGAAGTTGGAGCCAACGCAGTACTGAATTCCAAGGTGGATGTGATTTGCAAAAATCTGGAAACTCTTAACATGAAAGTTAATAGTGGATCCACAAGTTCACCATTGGAGAAGAGCACTGAGTCATAATCTTTCAACCAACATAAAGAAACGTGTGAATTATGTCAACAATTTCAACAGACAGAGGAACAATCCATATTCAACACCTACAACCCAGGGTGGATGAATCATCCCAATTTCGCATGGAGCAACAATTCAGGGCAAATGAACAACCCACCACCCGGATTCCAACAACAGAACAAAGGCCAAGAGCAGACAAATGAATCAGGAATAACAGAAGTGTTGACCCACTTGAAAAAGATAGAAGCAAAACATGACTCTCAAGCAGCAAGATATGATGCTATGTTTCAATCCCAAGTAGCATTAATTCAAAGTCAATCTGCTTCTATTAAAGCACTGGAGAATCAAATTGGACAACTGGCCAATGCTCAGAGTTATAGACCGCCAGGTAATCTTCCTAGCAACACTGAACCAAATCCGAGGAACATAGGGAAGGAGCAGTGTCATGCCATCATGTTAAAAAGCGGTACTAAAATCAACAAAGATGTTGGAGCCAAAACAACTGTTGAGGAAGTTCCAAAAGAAACAAAGCAACAGATGGAGGAAAAAAAAAGCAAAGGAAAAAATAACAGATCACTCCACCTCCACCTTTTCCTCAGCGTCTTCAGACGAATAAACTGGACAAGCAGTTTGCTCGATTCTTGGAGGTGTTCAAAAAGATGAATATCAACATTCCATTTGTAGAAGCGTTGGAACAAATGCCCAACTATGCCAAATTCATTAAAGACATTCTTTCACGAAAGTGGAGATTGGGATATTATAAGACAGTAGCATTATCAGAAAAATACAGCGCCATCATTCAGAGAAAGCTTCCTCCAAATTTTAAAGATCCTGGCACTTTCCCTGTTCCTTGCACCATAGGAGAACATGACTTCGGTAAGGCTCTCTGTGATTTAGGTGCTAGTGTTAACTTGATGCTTTTTTCTATTTTCAGGAAACTGCAGATTGGAGAACAATGCCCACTTCAGTCTCACTACAACTTGCTGATAGAACGCTCGTATTTCTGAGAGGTGTAGTTGAAGATGTGCTAGTCAAGGTTGACAAATTCATTTTCCCAGCAGATTTTATTGTCCTTGATATGGAGGAAGATGCAGACATGCCAATCATCCTTGGGAGACCATTCTTGGCTACAGGTCGAACCATTATTGATGTACAAAAAGGAGAACTAATCATGAGGGTACATGACCAAGAAGTAACATTCAATGTTTTCAAGGCCATGAAATTTCCAAATGATGAAAAAAAGGAGGAATGTTTCAGACTTGATGTGATACACAGTACCATTTAGAACTCCAATGCAATGCAAAGTTTACTGACAAACTTAAAACATGTCAATTACCTGTGGAGCCTGAAGATAGAGCGTCTTTTGCACTAAAAAGGCCAATTCTTGCACTACAAGCAACAGAAGAGAAAAATTTCCACCAGCTCAACGAATTGGAGGAATTTCACGTACAGCCTTTTGGGATGCCAAATTGTACAAGGAAAAGGCAAGGAAAAGACATGATGAGAAGTTAGTACGCATACAACTAGAACCAGAGCAGAAGGTACTGTTAAACAAATCAAGGGTGAAATTCTTCCCATGGAAGCCAAAATCACGGTGGTCAGGTCCATTTGTGATCACCAAGCTGTACAAGACAGAGCCGTTGAGATACATGATCCTGACTCCAACAAAACTTTCAAGGTTAAAAACAAGCGTGTCAAGCACTATTGGGGAGAGAATCATTTGAGCGACAAAAAGAAAGTGTTACACTTTCAGTTCAGCTTAACATTCGAGAAGCTTGTGTTATACGTTTTGTGTATATATTGTGATCTGGTGTGTTTTTATTTTTGTGTGTTTAGTTTTTGTAGATTAAGTCATTTCAGAATGGAAGATGTTCTCGCAAATCTTCACAAGCAATTTCCTTCTCTCCCTCAAAAATCTATCTGATGAAAGTTTACAAAGCTCATTTGGAACGGATGAGGTTACTGATGATCAAAGGTATTCCATACTAACATTCGTTGGATTATTGAAGCACGGGTCCGATTAGCAGGTGAGTCTTCTGACTCTTTTATTTCACATCTGCCTGGCTTAGGAAGGAACACCTATGCTAAAAAAATAAGAGCCAAAAGAATGTGTTTTTGTTATAAATGTGCTCGCATGTTTTGTAATACTCATTGTCGTTCTTTAGGAATGATGTCTAATAACCGCGAAGATAAGATTAATTCATTAGGGATGGCTTGAGTAAGGAGTCTTTGGATGATATATCTAAAACTCTTGAGACGCATCCCAGTGGATGTGTGTATCATGAAATTCGTACGTTATATGCAAAATTCAAAAGGAAAGACAACAGTTAAGTCTCGGGAATCTGACTAAAAAAGACCTTGTTTGCCAATTTATAAGAAAATTGGATGGGAAGCTTGTCTCTGACGCATAGACGTCAATCAAGCCTTTTTGTACTTTTCATGTACATATTATATCTCTTTGTCTTTTCCTGATATTTGAATTGTTTTGTTGTTTTCTTTTATTTTCTCCGACAAGATCCAGACCTTTTTTACTATCACGATTTATTTTACTGTTAAACTAATAATTGTCATTTGGCAGGTACTAGTGCTATTATTTTACTCACCCTTTTCCAGTATTATAAATTCAACTCATCAATGAACTTTTGAAGACATCCAGAGTAAAAAAAAACATGGAAGACACTTCAAGAAGACGAGTTGAAAACATCCGTGTGTTTTGCGGTAGTAGTGTTGGTACTAAACCACAATACGTAGAAGCAGCACAAGAATTGGGTCGAGTCTTAGCTGCAAGAAATATGCACTTAGTATATGGCGGAGGCAATCTTGGACTTATGGGGATCGTTTCAAAAGCCGTACAGGAAGGAGGCAGTCATGCTTTGGGAATCATCCCAAAACCCTTGGTGGAGGCAAATCTTATTGAACCATCAAACGGAGAGGAACTGATCGTGCCAGGTATGTCTGAACGACTGGTAGAAATGATTAACCGTGCTGATGCTTTTATTGCTTTTCCAGGTGGCTTGGGTACATTGGAAGAAAAATTTTACAGTGTTATCTTGGGCGAACCTGAACATACACCAGAAACCGCTTGGACTATACAACGTTGAAGGATTTTATGATTTTCTTTGTGTGTTTCTTGATGATGCTCGAAGAAATGGGTTCGTGTCAAAACCTATGAAAGAACTCCTCTTTACTGCCAGAACTACTCCGGATCTAATTGACAAAATCTTAGCCTATGAACCACAAGTTGACCCTATCCTTTCAAAGATAAATTGGTCCGAGGACGATCATGGTAAGAGGCGTCGTGTTAATCTGGATCTTAACCTTTAACTTTTCGTGTAGAATTTCAGCTAACCAGGTATTATCTTCTAAACTCTTCTTCTACTGTTTAAGATTGGGGACAATGTCTCATTTAGGTTTGGGGGAGGGAATTAGTTGATTAGTATCTTCTTTTTTAGTTCTGTGTTGTTTTTATTTTTAGTTCAAAATTTTCGAAAAATAAAAAAATATTGAAAAATTTTCAAAAGTTACAAAAATACTTTGCGTTTTTTTGTGTTTTTATTTTGACTAAAAAAATGTGAATTGGTAAGAGATAGCTGAGTAAGGAGTTTCCACTCCTGAGACGTATCTCAAACCTATTTCGAAACAAGTTAATTTTTGTTTATTTCATTTTAATTATTTAATTGTAAATTCTCCATAAAACGGACTAAAATGGATCTTCATATGCTCAGTTGACAGGTATTATCAACATACATGGAAACATACAGACATGAGCTATAATTGAAAAGTTTGTAATATTCAGTGCTCTAGTTTAAATGGAGGAAGCATCTCAGAAAGTGATGGAGTAAAAAAAAAAAACAATCGAGATCCGAGTTATTAAGTCTGTAAGGGTGTCTTAACACCCAGTGCCCTAAAGCCAACTGGTTTGGGAGTCACTCGCCCAAAGCTCGCTACATGGATCGAGGATGTTCCAAAATATATATATATATATATATATATATATTATATATATATATATATATATATATATATCTAAAGTCTGAGTAATTAAGTCCGTAGGGGTGTCTTAACACCTGGTGCCCTAAAGCCAACTGGTTTGGGAGCCACCGACCTAAAGCTCGCTACATAGACGGAAGATATTGTATATAAATAAGAAAATATTTAAAAAACAAATCAGAAAAATTATTCATTGCCATAAAAAAGTGTGTGAAATCTGATAGAACTTTAGGACAAAATATTACTCTCTTATCAACTACACTTGTGACTGTTGTGGGCAAAAATGAGATTGATTAATACTTTGTTGGTTGTGTATATGGAGAATGGTAAATATAAACGGAGAATTTACTTATTCGGTAATTTAGAAAGAAACAAAACAACTAGTAACTTGGAGTAGAAGTTTCACCTGATTAGTCACTAACTTTCTTTATTCTATTTTCTCTTGTATTTTTGCTTTTGTGTGCATTAGTTTTACTACCTTTTAACTTTTGTAAAATGTTTGTGGGTATCATTGCTGTAAACCCTCACGAGACTACAACTCGTCCACTAGGGACACCTAGGGGTTTAAAGGCTTGTTGCATACGCTAAATGCAACCGTGATCCCTACGAAAGTGGCTTAGTTTAATTTTTTTTTTTTGCTCGAGGACTAGCAAAATGTTAGGTTTGGCGATGTGATGAGCGGAAAATATATCAATATTTACCGCCCCTTTAACTTAATATTTTATTTAGTTTCTCGGGTTTGATGAACGTTTTGATGTGTTTTAGTTTATTTTACAGATAAAATAATATCGGGTCTCAATGAAATCATTTAGGAAGAAATATGGGTCAAATAAGGGTAATTATTGGACTTGATATTTTAATTTTGGAGATTGGAAACTTGAAATGGCGTTTTTGATAAAGTGCAGTTTTGGAAATTCCAGTTTTGCACATCTGTCGTAATTGGGCATAACTTTTTACTCCCATATTGGATTGAGCTGATTCAAGTGCTAGATTAAAGAAGCCTCAAAGATCTACAACTTGAAAGACAAAATATTTTCGAATTCTTAAGATTTCATGACCGAAATTGATAAACCATCCAGAAGTGTGTTGTGTGTATTTATTAAAGTCATTTCAATCATTTTTAAAGTAAAAAAATAAATTAATAAATAAATAATAAAATTATCAAGTCATCACCAAACATGATAAACAATTAGTGGAGCAATTAATAATGGATTTTGGATTGAGTGGAGTAATTAGTGAGAAATTAATAATGGATTTGGGGGAGAATTTGATGGAGGTAAAATTTCGCCTATAAATACCAAGCCATTTCATTTGTAAATATATACTTTCTTCTATGAATTCCAAAGAATAAATAAGAAGATTGTATCTTGTTTGTTTATTTACAACTTTCAGTAATTATTAATTTCTGCTTTCGCACTTTCTTTTTTTTATTTTTTCAGTTTTTACTTTCCGCAATTTACTTTTACGCACAATCTTTTCCTTTCTTTACTTTTGCAGTTTTTATTTTTCAAGCAATGAGGAGGTAATTCTCATTTGCTGGGGTGAAAGGTAAAACTTTTATTATTTCTATTTAGATTAATCTCCATTAATTATAATATATAAACTATTTAAACATGACTTAATGAGGATACCCCTATATTGGCTGGTTTAATTAATTATAAATTGGTTTTAACCTGACTAACTATGGATACCGCCTGGTTGTCGGTTGGTAATTAATTATTAATTTGACTTAATCAGGATACCGCTTTTATGGC
This sequence comes from Zanthoxylum bungeanum, assembly GCA_019454045.1. Taxonomy (NCBI): domain Eukaryota; kingdom Viridiplantae; phylum Streptophyta; class Magnoliopsida; order Sapindales; family Rutaceae; genus Zanthoxylum; species Zanthoxylum bungeanum. Next base: position 5,944 of record SKCR01033910.1, on the reverse strand, counting down.
TGGTTGGTAATTATCACGTAAAGTTAATATATTATATTAAGGGAGATATCTAAAATAGTAATAATAAAATTGATCCTCTAACCCCAGCATTTTCTTTTATTGTACTTTATTTAATTCAGTAATTTACTTTTCAGCAATTTACTCTTCAGCAATTTACTTTCAGTAATTTACTTTTATTTTTTTTTTACTTTTACTTTTACTTTTACTTTTTTTACTTTTCAGCAATTTACTTTCAGTATTTAATTTTCAGTATTTTACTTTATGTCTTTTATTTATTTAAATTTTTACTACCCGTAAATATGTGTCGTAACTAAGCCAGTTATCTGGGTTGTGATGAAATCCAATATCACCGGTTTATAAGGGGTTAGATTATAGCTTGGGTAATATAAATGTTTTTTATTGAGTCTTAATCTTAATGTTTTTTATTAACTGGCCATTAATAAAATTGATTAGGTAAACTTAAAATGAACTTGGAAAAGAGATTTTATGTTAAAGACCTTAGACTCAATAGCCCACGATCTTCCTTGGGGATAGATAACCCTTTAATAGATTTCCTTATATGATAGGAATATACCTGTCGGGCGGGGGTAGCCATAATTGGAACTTAAACTTAATGAATCCAGGTAATTTGGTTGACATAGACATATGGTTCAATTGGGTTATACTGGGTATTTGTAATCGACCATCAGAATAGGCTTTTACATAATTTAGTGTTCCAGGTTAATAAATTAATATATTACCCAACTGTAAGATAACCACTTCATCATTAATAGATATTGGAAGGATTCATAACCCTAGATAGTTTTTTATATTGAATTTTCTTAATCCTACTTTCGAACAATTTTATTTACTTGTTTTTAAATTTAGAATCGTCACCTTTTCAAATCAATCAAACAACCTGTTAGATACTAGTAATCATTTGACCCATAAAATTAATAGATTATATATTAAGTCACGTGGGATCGATGCTTTTTATACTACTTGAACGATACGTGCGCTTGCGTTATACGTGTGTGATTACGCACCGGTCAAACATAAATAATTTAGTTTCCATAAATTCATAGATTTAGATCAATCAAGTTTCTTTTTATTTGTCATATATAATATATATTTTTTGATTATAAAATGTTGATAATATAGATTTAAGTTGAATTTATGCATAGTGTAATATTAATTTAGTAAAAATCATATACTAAAATTTTGTAAACTTGGTAGTATATATTTTAGTTAATATTAGGGTGTTCAATTATCACATGAATACACCTAGTCTACTATATGATAAAGTTGAGAATTATTTAATCTTGTTCATTTATTGTTGCATAATTGGTTGAGAATTTAAATTGTATCATAAAACTTGGTCCGAGTTATACACAAGTAATCCCTTTCAAGCTTGATTGACTTTATACTTTATATATAGTTTTTATGCTTAAAATATTTAGAATTAAAGTGTAACACTAAGATTGAATGTCTAAGATTTTTTATTGATAGATTGATTAAGGAAGTTTTGACACCAATGCGATAAGAGCATAACAGAGCAAGGTTTTAAATGGTTATATCGAACCTCCCTCGTCCTCTGGATTTGTTCACTTATCATAAGAAATTTTAGTCATAAATTTGAGAACTTGTATTATTTGGTATTACTGTCCAAAATAATAAGTACATTCTTAGTGTAACACATTAATTGGATCATAAAATTGATCTTTGAGTAATTTTTATTATGTAGACTTAGTTACATATGGCTACTGGAAACACCATAATGCTGGTTGGTCATGGAAAAAAGCTGGATACGTTTGGTGGAGCAAACTTCAAATAGTGGCAAAGAAAAATATTGTTCTACATGACCATATTACAGTTGACTAAGTATCTCAATGAAACTCCTCCGAGTCTTGTGAAGGGAAAAACTGAAGCAGCTTGACAACTACGAGTTGAGGTATGGTCGTAAGACGACTTCTTGTACAAGAACTACCTCTTGGGTGGTCTTGATAATACCATGTATAATGTGTACCAATGCATGATTTCTACAAAGAAACAATGAGAATCTTTTGAGAATAAGTACAAAACAAAATATGTTGGATAAAAGAAGTTTATCGTTGGTAGGTTCATGGACTACAAAATTGTAGATTCAATGATAGTAATATCTCAGTTAGGTGAACTATAATTGATCATTCATGAAATATTATATGAATGAATGAAACTCTGTGAGACATTTCTAGTTACCACAATCATTGAGAAGTTTCCTCCGTCATGGAAGGACTTCAAGAGTTATCTGAAATATAAGAAGAAAAATATGAGTCTTGAACATTTTAGAGTATGAATATAAATCAAAAGGGATAATGGGAATTTTGAAAATGCTGGTTACAAGGCTATAGAGTCTAAGGCCAATATCGTTGATGGTGGAAAGAGTAGTAAAAAGAGTTAGAATAATAGAGTTGATTCTTCCCAAGCGAGCAAGAAGTTATAGGGAAAGTTTTAAGTGTGTGAGAAAAATCGATCATATGGAAAATGAGTGTAGAAACAAGAAGTATCAAGACAAAGGCAAGAAAAAGAAAAAATAAGGCCCATATCTCTGAAGATGAGTTGATGACTGATGAAATTTCAGAGATGAACCTACAAAAGCCACTTTGGATGGTAGTCCGAGAGAGTGGTGGGTAGACACGAGGGCTACTCATTATATTTGTGCTGACAATAATATATTTTCCTTCTATCAGAAGGTCGATGGTGGCGATCATCTCACCATGGGAAACTCGTCCACTTCTAAAGTGGTTGGACAATGCACAATGATTCTGAAGGTGACATCCGGGAATGAGTTCACATTGAAGAATATTTTACATGTCCTTGATATTTGGAAGAATTTGGTTTCAGATTCACTTCTCAGTAAGAATAGTTTTAAGTAAGTTTTATTTCTGGCAAGTTTGTACTAACTAAAAACGATGTTTATGTAGGAAAATGATATCTCACTGAGGGCTTTTTTAAATTAAATGTAATAACTGTCAACTGACACAGTGCTATTAATAATAAAGCTACATCTTATGATTATATTATTGAGTCACAAAATATATGACATGGTAGGTTGAGACATGTTAATTATGACATAATGCGTAAATTGATTAACATGGACCTTATACCTAGATTTCTAATGTGTTGAAGCGGAAATAAATAGAATATCATTTCATTCTATAGAATGAAGTTCTGAACCCTTGGAACTTGTTCACACTGATATGTGTGATACGAATGTTGTGCAATCTAGAGGCGGAAAAAAATATTTTGTCACTTTTATCGATGATAACACAAGATTCTACTATTTGTATTTATTGAGGAGCAAAGATGAAGATATTGAGAGCTTTATACATTAAAATAATGAAGTTGAAAATTAACTTGACAAGAAAATAAAAAAGGGGTGAATATTATTCCAATCATGGAATTATTCACGAAACTAATGCTCGTTATTCACCTCAACAAAACAGGATTGTAGAACGCAAGAATCGAACGTTGAAGGAAATGATAAATGTTATATTGACAAGCTTTGGTTTACCCCAGAACTTGTGGGGGAAAAGTTTACTTTCAACCAACTACGTTTTAAATATGTTACCTCACAAAAGATTGAACAAGATACCATATGAATTGTGGAAAGGTCACGCACCTTCCTATAAATACCTGAAACTTTAGTGATGTCTCACCAAGATGATAGTTCCTAAACATAAGAAGATTTGAATATGACCAAAAACTGTTGACTATATATTCATAGGATATGCTCACAACAGTAGCACATATCAATTCTTGGTACATAAATTTGAGATTTCTTTCATCAATCCAAACATGATTATTGAGTCGCATTCTTTGAAGAGATATTTCTTGCACGGAAAAATAAAGAATGAGGTCTCTCAAAAGAACTATTGACACTGTTACAAGTAGTGATCAAGTTAACCAAGAATTAGAGAACCTTAAAATATTGAGGAAAACAAACCTAGATGTAACAAGAAAGAAAGAACGTCTAAATCATTTGGACATGATTTTCTGATATAAATGTTAGAAAACGAGCCTCAAAGCTATAGAAAAATGATGTTTTCTTCGGACGCACCTTTATGGAAAGAGGCTATAAATAATGAGATTGGTTCAATCCTTCAAAATCATACTGGGAGTTGGTTTATCTTCCTCCAGGATGTAAGCCGATGGGCTACAAATGGATTTTCAAACGGAAGATGAAGCTGGATGGATCAATAGATAAGTTCAAAGCAAGACTTGTCATAAAAGGTTACGAACAAAAAGAATGTCTTGATCACTTTGATACCTATTCACCAGTGACTCATATCACTTCAATAAAAATATTTATAGCCATAACAACTATATTTGGTCTTGAAATATATCAAATGAATGTAAGTACAACATACTTAACTGATGAATAAGATGAATAGATTTACATGGGACAACCAGAAGGTATCAAATTTCTTGGACAAGACCAAAATGTGTGCAAATTTGTAAAATCCTTGTACGAATTAAAACAAACACCTAAACAATGGCATGAGAAATTTGATTAAGAGATGTTGTCAAGTGGATTCAAAATCAATAAGCGTGATAAGATTGTACACACTAAATCAACTCTAACGGTATATATTATTGTATGTTTCTACCTCTTCAAAAATGAAGGGAATGGATGTTAAAGTGTTCCTAAAACATTCTAATGATCTCTAAGCGTGATTCGTGTGTGAATAAAATCAAAAATAAGTTGCGGAGGACTTACATTGATCGGTTGAGTTCAAAATTTTTTCTTGGATGATGGAAGCTCCAAGGCTTCTATAAGTATTCCAACACTTGAGTGAGTCCCCCTATCACCTTCCTTTGACTCCTTAATGTGTTAGCATGCTTGATTTTTGCAACAAAAATCCATGGGATAAGGAGAGAAGCTCACGGCCTCAAGGAGAAAGAAGAGAAAAATGGTTGCTGTAAATAACGAATTCTACACTTCCAAAGTTGACCAAATCAATTTATACTAAGTTTGTGTGTTGAATTGGTTTGAGTGTTTTATTAGTAAAGCAAGCTTTACTCAACCAACAAATCAAATCCAAAAACAAGCCTCACCACTTCCATCATTAGTCAAACAAATGATGTAAGTGAAGTGGGTCCCACCACTTTTAAATTCCAAATTTAAGTCGGCTAACTCAACACGCAACTTCGCTCGGGCCCGGGTTCGTTTAATTCCAAATAAACAAATTTTCTGTTGCGACGTAATTAAATCTAATTTAAATAAATAATAATGCCTAGAAAAATTATCACGAAAGTCACTTGCGAATTAATTCTAATTTAATTTGTTCGCCCGAATTAAAATATAATTTTAATTCTGCTTTGAAATCCGATTTCATTTAATATATCCAATATATTATTTAATCGATTAATTCCAAATTAATCGCTCTCTCTCTCTTCTAGACGAATTAATCCCAGATTAATTCTTTCTCTATTAATTAATCCCAGATTAATTCTTACCATAATTAATCTTAGATTAATTTTCTCTCTCATAATTAATCCCAGATTAATTATGTTCGATTCAAATGTCATCGGTGAATCTTTGGGAGGCGACCCAAGAGATCCACGGATATATTGGCAGTAAATGCGGTCATCGGACTATCCGAATACGTGCGTACCCGGTACCACGTTCTTACCAATTTATAAGACATGGTTGGCTTCTAGCAAAATACTGTGCCTACCCAATTCTCCAGAAATAATCTTTTAAGGAATACATAATCTATAACAGGCGTAGTATACAGAGTATTGCGTATTACGATCCAATATCGAATGTCACATGCTAGGCCTGAGGTTGTAGTTGTGTCTGCCCCGTACGAAGCATATATCGGATCACTAGTAACTTGTCTCTTTATGATCGGAAAGTCATGACCTAGTCATACTTTCCAGATGTCTATAGCACTATAGAGTACCAGTTATGTATCCTTGC
>SKCR01033909.1:0-42535 GCA_019454045.1 Zanthoxylum bungeanum | reverse complement strand
GTGTCTCCCACTACTTTATATAATATCGTAATCCCCAACGGAAAATGGGAATCCAATAATTAAATTGAATTCCATAGTGAGAAATGAACCCCATGAATATATTTCGACTCACAGCTTTAGCACGTTCTCGCCTACGTATATTCATAGGTAGACAACTCATTATCAATAACACTCACTGTGATTCCTGATTTTGGTCCTGACCATTTCTCGTTATGATAGCTTTGACACGTTCATAAAGAGGCATATCAAGGCTTCACTAGTGAGTGACAAACACAAACCACTGATGTAGTCCTGACAGTTTTGGCACGTTCAGGATTTCCACTTTCACTTGAATTTGTCTCTTATCATGTAAGTTTTATCGGCATAAATGAACTACCATTATCCATAACTGCAGAGCTTTGGCACGATATAGCTATAACATCAGGAAATCATTTACATCCGTACTTATAAGACGGACTAAGAAACAAGTATTCTTAATACAAGTTACTTTAATGCCTTATTTATGCGGGTCCTAAAGAGGGTTATATTCTACAACAAATGCATATTTTAATCTAGATCAATTTCTCAACAGTTCAATTCTACCTGAGAAAACATAACTTAACTTAACCATTAAATATGCGTTATGTTTTCCGTTACTGTAGAACCAAAATATTAAGAAACATATAAATTACATGCATTTGCAAATATCAAAATTGGATTATATCATATATCAAACATGATAAATGTAATGGATGAAGGATCAGACCTGCTCTGATACCATTTTTGTAAGGGTTTTAGCGCGGGCGCAACGGAAGCTCGCCGTTCGGATGAAATCATAACTTTAAAACTTTTAAAATTACCAAATAAATTATTCAATTTCCAATATGAATAATTCATTCTTATTTCACATAAACATATTTATTCAATATCAAATAATGACATAATAGGTTAGAAACATCGCGAAACTTTTACTAAAAATGTTTTTCCGTAAAATAGCTTAAAACACGTTTTTGTTAGAACCGATCAATCAATACACATGGGGGCTACTCAAGTCAGCCCCAATAGTACTTGGGCAGTTCATGGGCTGACCAATCAGTGACCAATTCACTCTTTGGATAGCGGATAGCCGGTAAGCCCAAAACTCACCCGGTAACGCCGTTTTTCACCGTTTTCGCATATTTCAACTCTGAAATAATTTCTGGCAATTGTTCCAATGCCTAAAACACAGCCAACAAATTTATACAACATATTTTTCATCACCAAAATCAAAAAATTTCCAGATCTGATTTGGTAACCAAAAATATAACTTTTTATGTTTTAAATCCAATTTTCTCAATATTAATCATATTAACACTTACACCAAACAAAGTCACCACAAATGAAGAACCCAAGAATAATTCTAGGAGTTACAAGAGTGGTCATAACACTCTAGAGTGGAAACAAGTCTTCAAATGACAAAATTGAATCAATAGTACACTAATATCATCCAATTCAACTTCACAAACGCATCTAGCCTCCAATTTATCCTCCAAATCAAAAAGCCCCAAAATATAAGAAATGAAAAACCCTAGAAATATTCTAGATATTCAAGAACAAGAAACAAACTTTATAAGTTTAAGATTGTTGAAGATTACCTCTAAATCTTGTAATTTCCTCAAACTTTTTTCTTGAATTTCTTCACTTTCTTCATTGTTTCTTCAAAAAAAATTTTGAGTGCTTTAATGGAGATAGGTTTCGGCCATGGCTTCCAAGTGAAGAAGAAAATAAAATTTTCAACTTAAAAAACTAGGCCTTAACCGACTTTGGGGTTTAAAGAAGGGTATTTTGGTCATTTGGTCAATTAATCTAATTAATTAATAATAATAACCTTTAAGTTAACAAATCCAATTTGTAAATTTTAAGTTTAATAAAATTATGCCACATGTAACCAATAATAATCAAACATTTTGGATAACAATTATGTAATATTGATATAATTTAATTATCTAGATATTTAATATTTAAACATCTAAATAATTAATTAATGTGAGTATTATTATATATATATTATTTACATTAAATAAAAATACATATATTAATGACATGTGTCAAAGTCTCATTTGACAAATAATTAATATGTATCAAATCAAATTTTGTATCAAATACAAATACACATTAATTATTAATTGACCAAAATGCCCATAATGTATTTATTTTCGTTTAACCTTTTAAACTATTTGAATTAACTCATTTAATCCGGTGAAGTATTAAGAATAATCTATAGTATTCATAACGTATTGCCCAAGTGCTCAACCAGTACACTTCATATTATGGGACTCTCTAAGTTTAGGTTTATCTGTCACATAATCTAATTTCGTGTCCATGATTCACGCACTCATAAATTATGACGACCACAGATAATCTCGCCAAACTATGCAAGTCGAGGTCATTGCATACGTATAATCCCTCCGTCATAGGATATCAATATTATACCGGGGATATAGATAAGAACGTCAAATCCCTAAGGTATAATATAATCGACTTTTAAATTTACTATCTCTAAATAACACTCAGAAGGGCCATGGATTTACTAGATCGCAAATACATATAAGATACCTATGCCATGTACATAGGACTGGTGGATTCTATCTGATACTCGTAGGATATCATACCATCAGTCCACACCCAATGAACATGCGGAGGTCTGATCTAAACAGATCGGTGACATGGCTGTCATAAAAGTATGAAGGATAACTCATATATCGACAGTGGTATCTCAAGTCGAATGACCACTATGCTAATCGACTTGAGAAGATTCCTATTATCGTTGGTGTACCATATATTAGGAAATCTTCGGTGAGGCGTTCAATTTTTATCAAATAAACACCTATATGTCTATACGAGTTTCCCAAGACTTATGGTTCATTGGGATAAACCATCAGACCAAGTCTCGATATACGATATGTACTTGTCTCAGTGAATTTTACTAACCGACCCATGTCAGTAAATCTGGAGGATGAACTTTATTTGATAACATACTTCTAGTAGTGACACTTCTCAATGTCAATTACAAACAACTTTGTAACTGTGCACTACAAAATATATTATCAGGTCTTTATCTAATATATACATATCAATAAACCATATTTAGTTTCAATCTAATCATAACTAGATCGAATATGTATATAAAAGAAAGAAACACTACCATAATTAAGTAATATTATAGAAAAATGAATTGTTCATATTCATGAATCGGACATAAATACGATCTAGATTGGCATTCCAAGCACTAACCCTAACATAAATTTTGTTCCAGAGTTTTACCGAGCCTTCTGACGAACAAAGGAGATTTAGGAACTTCAATTTTAGAGCAACTTAGTATCCACTCTTGACTAAATACTCTCATTTTTTTAATCAAAATTCTAGACAATCTGATTTATTTGTGATCTTCTGGGTAGCCGAATCTTCAAAATCTCATCTGCATCCATTTCCAAAAAGTGAAGCCTAACCTTCTCTTCATCCCGTTGGTTACTGGAATTTATGAGTATTGAGACTGTTGCATCTTATGGCAGACCAAAAGTTATTATCGGCTTGAAGGTGGTGGGCCTTGGTGTCCAGCTGTCCTGGTTGATGCTAATTTTATCCCTATTTCCAATCCTCAATCTGGCTACTTGTAGCAACACCTGCCTTCCCCATAGAATGCTTCTCCAGATTAAAGATGGATTAGACCTTGATTTTTCTTTTAGAAAGTCATAATTTCTGAAATACCTTGCCATCAAGACTCTGGTCGTTAAAGATCTAAGTTTTGCAAAACCCGCCACCCTTGTTTGGCCACCAACGCATGATTAAAACTGATCAAGTCTCTAAATCCCAAGCCCGCTTTGACTTTACATGACATAGCTTTTCCCACTTAGTCCAATGAATAATCTTCTTCTTATTTGTCTATCTCCACCAAAAAAGGCAATAGACTTTTGGATGTTTTTAAAAAGTCTTTGAGGAATCTTAAATACACTCATTGGATAGGCGGGTATAACTTATGCTACGACTTTAATCAAAACTTCCTTCCCTCAATAAGAAAAAAGTTTGCTCTACCAATTGGAAATTTTATTAATCACTCTGAGCTTAATTTCATTGAAGAAGCTACACTTGTTTTCCCAACCATTGCGAGCAAACCCATATACTTTTCATGTCGAGAACCAACTTGTAATTGAAATATATCTTTAATTAAATCCTTTTGTTCAACTCTTACTTTTCTAATGAAGAACATAGAGCTTTTCTAGTAGTTAAATACCTGCTACAACATACTTATTATAGATGGCTTTTAGATTCATCCAGTCTATCACAGATGCTCGAGAGAATATGAGGCTATCATCAACAAAGAGAAGATGAGAGATTTTAAGATTATTTCCAAAACGTTTACCATGGATTATCTTATTAAGATTTGCTTGTTGGATGAGATTGATGAATACCTCTGCACATATGATAAATAAGTATGGGGATAGTGAGCAACATTGTCTCAATCCTTTACAAGGACTAATCAACCCTCAAGCAGTACCATTAATAATAACCAAGTGTGAGGCAGTGGTTATACAATCCATTGTCATTTTAATCCATGGGGCAAGGAATCCCATTTTATACATGGTCTTTTCCCGAAAATTCCATTCCACCATGTCATACGCTTTATTGATATCTAACTTCAATGCCATTAACCTGTTTCTTATCCCTTTCATGTGTCTAATTTTATGGAGACACTTATACCCTATAATGATGTTATCAGTATTCAGCCTATTAAGAATGAAGGAACTATGAGTAGGGGAGATGATCTGGTTCAGGATGTGTTTGAGCCTATTCGTTACAACCTTGGAAAACATTATCTACACAACATTGCACAGACTTATGGGTCTGAAATCAGTGACTTTCCTCGGCTTGTTTACTTTGGGAATCAGGGCAATAAAAATGTGGATCAAGAAAGAGATATTACCTCCCTCATTAAGAATATGTAAACAGGTTTTAGTGAGTCCTTGTCCCAAAGATGCCTAGTGTTTCTGGAAAAAAGCCGCAGGCAATCCATCCGGTCCTGAGGCTTTAGAATGGCACATCTGAGCTAGAGCCTCGAATATATTTTCTTTAACAAAAGGTAGCTTAAGCTGAGCATACATTTCTGTTGTCACTCTAGAAGAGAATTCTTGAATAGCTGACCCTATTTTCTGTGTAGTAGGTTCAGTGCTGGAGAATATATTCCAAAAGTATTCACAGAACATATTCTCCACCCCTCCTCATCTTCAACCCATTCTCCTTGGTCATTCTCAACTCCCCAAATCTTGTTCTTCATTCTTATTGTTGTAGCCTTTGCATGAGAAAATCTGGTGTTCTTATCCCACTCTTTAAGCCAGTCAGTTCTTACTTTCTGTTTCCAGTAAATCTATTCTTCTATCAAAATATTGTCAATTTGTCTTTCTATTTTCTTCGTTTGATCACTCTCCTCTACCCCATGATTTTGGATCTAAAGAACTTCAGTCTATTTAGCAAATGTTCCAGCTTTTTCCATCTACCTCTGAACTCATTGTTGCTCCATAGCTTCAGCAGGTCCATTGAATTAGTTACAACATTAATAAAACTGTTGACCACATTTTCCTTCTGCCAATCAGCCATGATATTCCACTATCTCTCAACAACGATTTTAAACTCATCATACGTACTCCAAACATCCTCAGAATGCATCATTCACCGAACTCTCTTGTTGCAATTCAGTTTATCCTTCTTTGGTATCACTTCGACAAGAATTGGATTATGATTTGAGCTCTAAGATTCAAGATTAACTGTTGTGCCCGCTTGGAACAAGGTGCCCTATTTTTCATTACATAAAAATCTGTCTAACCTCTCATCTATAAAAGAAGAGCCTACTCTTCTATTTGACCAAATCAGTGAGCTTACACTCCCTAATTGCTTCCTTAAATTCTGCAATTGACGTCCTATCTCTACCCTTTCCTCCATTTTTTTTCTTTCAAATCCAATACTTCATTGAAATCCATAAAACACAACCAAGGAAAATCTATCAGCCCTGTTGATCTCTGTAACAAAACCCATTTATGTTTATTTTGACTAGATTATGGGTGCTCATATAAACCTGTACACTTCCATATCTCTCTTCTATCATCATAGATAGTGGCATCTTTATGGTGCTGGCTGAACGAAGTAACTTTGACATTCATATCTGAGTTCTATAAAAGGGCCAAACCTCCACATAATCCGGTCATATCTACTACAAAATAATTTTCAAAGCCTAATTTAGTACTAACTACCTTCATTTACTTAGACATCATCTTTGTCTCACACATAAACAAAATCTGAGGCCTATGTAATTGGAAAAGCTTTTGAATGGCTCTTAACATTCGGGAGTTCCCCAGTCCCTGAATGTTCAAGCTAAGAATTTTCATGGCTGTCGGAGGGGCTGTATGTCAGCCTCCGCCGTTGATCTCGTTTTTTGGGAATTGGTAGCCTCCATTTCATCTCTTCTCTCAATTTCCGATCTACATGCATGCTTCTCTAATAGACCAAGCTTCTTACAAATAATCTCCATTTTCGCACTTCGATTAAGCCATTTTGGTTTCTTGGAAATTAGGTTTAGCCTCTTTGCGCCATCGCTACTCTTTTTCAACAAAGTTGATTCTTCTCTCACTTCCGTATTACTACAAAAATCCCTTGCCTGACGTTTCCATTTTTTCTTTTTCAATTCTGTTGTACATTGCTCAGGCCTAACTCGGGCTTACTGATATTAGGCTTCCTTAGGAGAATTTAGACCCACAGTCTCCATTTCCACTCTCTCTTCTATACTCCCTCTAAAATTTCCTTTGTTATATATTTCTCTCTAGGTAATGTGGCTCGGTCATCTATTGCCCCTCCCCCAATCTAATGTTCCTTCCAGCTATGGAATTTTTAGCACATAGTATTGAATATTTCTCAGCTACCATCTCCCCGTTGTCTCATGTATTTTGCGACGGGTCCTGACCTATCTCGGTCGGTCAAATCCAGAGTTTCATTCGCACCTGGCTTGCCTCTCTTTACTTTTGGATCCCCATGCTCATTTCTATGAATAATTCGGTCTTCTTCTTTGCTATTATTTTCCTTTTCCTTATTTTCAATATAATTTCTGCTTCTACCTTTGAATGAAGGTCTATTTGGGAGGTGAATGTGTAACATCCCGCCTAAGCCAGGATGTTACCGGAAGGAGATAGGCTAATCTTGCCTCCATAAGCCTCTGATTCTGACGAAATTTCGGCATGATGTATGCAGAACATCATGCAACCTGGCTTATAGCCAGCACCCTGAGACAACCTGCTATGCAATTCAAAACATATGCAACCATCATCTAGGCCCCAGGCCTGAACTCAATGAACAAAGTGTAAATCACTTGGCCTCCGACAAGAACTCAAAATAATACTTTTGACATGTGATTTTGGAATTAGGGGCAATATCGGGGATAGTGCTCCCGAGACAATCCTCCATCAACCTTGAATTTGTTTGGTTATGGGGAGACCAAAAACAAACTTAGCAAAAGGCAAAGCAACCACAAGATCAACAAAGAGAGTTTTAACATGGTTCGGCGGGATTGATCCAGCCTACATCCACATGCATAAAATGAGTGGGGGTGTTTTATTACTGAAACGAGCTCAACTGACCTGTTTTAAGACTAATCAATATGGAACCGAGCTGTTTGTGTTCTGCCTTTACAAGATAGTTCTTTTCCTTTTGAGATCTTTTTGACCATCAACCAACCAACCCTTACAAATGTGTTTTCTATCTTTTTTTATACTAGTGAATATACAGCACCGTTCCTAAACCTAGGTGATGTCGCCCACGTGGGTTCCTGAATCGTTGACCGGCTCTCTTCCCCAGGCTAACTAGCCGAAGGTAAACCCACTATCTCGTCATCTGTCCATTGTGATAGTGATGTCACAAACCTTCCTTGTACTCTGCCCCATGTGAGAGTGATGTTTCAAACCTTCCTCGTACTCTACCCCATGTGAGAGTGATGTTTCAAATCTTTCTTTCACTTTTCCCTATGTGAGAGTGATGTTTCAATATTTTCTTGCACTTTGCCCCATGTGAGAGTGATATTTCAAACCTATCTTGCACTCTGCCCCATGTGAGAGTGATGTTACAAAGCTTGAAAGGATCAAACGGTAGGAAGTGATATAAGGAAGAGTCTGAAATACCCTGCCAACAGATCGGTCTCCAAGAGGTTGGTCAAAATGATCCGCTGAATTGAGAATGCTTCTGCCGAATTTGAGTGGTCGGCCATGGATCATAAAGTGGTCGGTAATAACCGCTAGAACAATGTCATGTCATCTGCTCGGCACTACTATGAAAGTCGGGCCGGTATTAAGGGGCTAGTCAAGGGAAAGAATCAAACCTTATGGAAGCTGGTCTCCCATATGAGGAAAATACCATCTCTACCCTTGCTGCATTGTTCAAATGCCTTTATGCTAGAAATTAACACCAACATCTGTCCTCTAGTTCTCGGTTCCAATAAGTGTACGAGCTGGTGCCGGGAACAACAAAACAATGGTGTGGCTGATCAACTGACAGCCGACTTTCGAAATCCAAAAAAGAAAATCACCTCGGCCCGAAAACATCTTGTCCTCAGTGTAATTTCTATGCTCGGTCAAATGTCTTCACAAATGTCTTTCCCGGCCAAAGCGAAATTCCCCTTTTACCCTTTTAGAAGCCCCCCTCGAGACGCACAACGTCACACCTCCCTCAGAACTCATATCCAAAATCCATCAGACTGACAGTACATCAGTCGACCAAAGAGAAGAGCGATCCACAGCACCGCAACCCAAAACACAACCAATGACACCGTCAACCAAAGAGACGCCCAATCTCTGATTCTGAGATCACTCCTGAAATTGACACATGGCGCACATCTGAGGCTTTTTCTTAATCCAACGGTCTCAGATGCACCGAAACCGACTATAAGAAAGCAAAGTAAGCATTTTTCTTCTCTTTTATAAAAATTTGAATTGTCCCGATTGCAAGAGCTCTCTCCTCTCCCAACTGTGATTAGTGAGATCATGAGCGATCTGACTGTGCAGAGCGGCTTCCAGACCTTTAAAAAGAATCAAGTAAGCTTCCGCACGGCCTCGTAGCTTTATTTTTCGTGGGTCATGAATTTTGCTGCCTTTATTTTTGTGTTTTTGTGTTCCTAATGTGTGTTGTGAGGCATGTCTCGGTTTTGAATGTTTGGATTTTTATGATGCATATGCTTGTTGTGGGACGACTTGTTGTAGGTTAGGATATAGGTACTTAGGGTTTTTTGTTTGGCAAAAAACAGTAGATGGATTCTGCTACAGAGAACCCAGTGGCGATTCAAGGTAATTATTATTATTAATGAAAAAAGCGGTGCATCGGTTGTTTATTATGTGAGTTTTGTTGTTTCGTTTGATCTTTGTTAAATAAAATAGTATGCACAGAATTTTGTTCTTGAATTTGGTGATTGTTCGAAGAACTTTAATTTTAGAAATATTAATTGTAGCCCAGGCATGATTTTATAATTCGCTATTTTATGGATTTATGCGCAACTGAAATGTAGGTTTAAGGGTCCGTTTGGTACCCGGGTGTTGCGGCTTTTAAGCCAGCTGCTATTTTAAAAAAACAAACAAAAAAAACAAAAACAAAACTACTATTGCCTTGGATTAAAAATGGAAAGTGTTTACTAAGTATGATAATATAAATTTTTCATTGTAAAGGCCAGTTTGGAAGTGCTACTTAACTAATGTTCTTGAACATATTTTCCAAAAAAAAAAAAAAAATGTTCTTGAACATATTATCAAATAATCTTAAAAAAATTTATGACTTTCAACTTGTCGAACCAGTAACCTATTAAATTATTGATAGAGGTATAACAATATTATGGACCATAGTTTGAAAACTCTATTTGATCCTCTAGGTGCCTCCACTCGGTCACGGGGTGTTGAGATTGTTGTCTCACGCCGAATTTTCAATAGGCCCACCTCATGACCATTCGAGCGGCGGCTGTTTGAGTGATTTAAGGTCAATGCCTTGACCTGAAAGCCTTAAAATTACTATTTTTTAATAAAAGAAAAAATAATTATATAATGGAATTGAAAGTTCGAGACAAAGAGTGCTGACTTGGGCTTCTTTATAAACTAAAAAGTTACATAAAATAAAATTTTCAATTTTGAAATCCTAACCTACAGTGTTTTTAACCACATTGTCAGGATAGTTTAACTCCGATGTTTCGCCTAAAATGACAAAATAATTATTATCTTTAAAAATAATGAACATTTATTATTATATTTATTTATTAGTTATAATTTGTTATTAATAAATTTATTTATGATAAAAATTATATATGACAATGACTCTTTAGATAATGACACTTCAGACGCATATTTTATGCTAGTAGACACAAATGATAACCTATTTAGAATTTAACGATCATTTTAGTTCATGAACCTATTTTATTATGCTTCATTTTGTTTAGTTTTGATGGATGCTTTTATGTATTAGTTGATATGAATTTGTTGTGAGTGATTTTTTAGGTGCATTTAGTGTTTTTCCTGTTCGAATTGAGGCTGTTGTCTCAAAGCTGCCCATCTTGCCTCACATGGGAGACCGCCTCGCACCGTATATTGAGTTTTTGAACCTTGTTTTGGACTAAGTCGACTGACATGACCCAACGTATTGAATAAATTATGTCAAGAATTCAAACACTAACCTGAACTGAAGGGGTTAAGCTGGTCATAATAATCATAATAATTAGTACCTAATATAATTCTAATTAGCCTTAGTACAATTAGAATCAAGGTTACCTAGTATGATTAATTAGATAGTTAATAGTTAAGTGTCTTCTAATACACGATTTAACAGTTTGAATCACAAATTGCCACCCCTAAGCTCAAATTGCAAATATAATTGGATTTGTAATGGAAGCAACACAGAGAAATTGGCCTAATTAAATATTACAAACTATGCTCTTGTAGTGCTTTAATGTGACTTTTTAACCTCTATTTAAGGTGTTTGGCAGTGAAACTTGTTTTGCGAAATTGCTAGAATTGCTCATGAGTTATGACATACCAAGTGTTTCTTTAAAAGCACTTTTCTCGTTTTTCCATCGTGGGCATTTAAATTTCACTGTGTTGAAAATTTGGAGATGTACAGCAATTGAAAGTAGTTCTTATTTATTTTAAGAACTTGCTTAGGATCCCTCAAAATTTAGGTAAATTCTGGGCCCCTCTTGTGTTATACTGCTTATTGTGAACATTTTTTTCGTGTGTGTACTACAGCTCAGTCAGTATTTGCGATGAATGCATGGTCTGGTATGAAAGATTTAGATGATCTAGATTATGATATCTGGTTAGAATGGAAACTCAATGTGCAATTTTTTCCTTGGTCTGATGGATTTGGATCTTGCTCTTCTTCAAGACAAACCAGCAGAGCCAACTAATACTAGCTCACCAGAAGAGAAATCCATGTACCAAAAATGGGAAAGAAGCAATAGGATGAGTCTCATGCTTATGAAAACCAAGATGTCCAATTACATCCGCAGCTTTGTGCCTCAAAATGACAATGCTAAAGAATATTTTACAGGCATTGAAAATTTAGTTATGGAGTTTGATAAGGACGCGTCTCGTTTCTTGATGAGCAAGCTACTGGGGATGAAATATAAAGCAGGGCAAGGTAATGTGCTTGAACACCTTCTCACAATGACTGGTTTTTACAATAGATTGATTGCTGACGACAGGAAGTTTCCGGAGGTTTTATTTTTGGAGCTTGTAAAAAATTCCCTGCCTTCGGAATTTGATGACGTCAGAAGGATAGCAGACAAGGAGGAATGAGACTTAAATGAAGTTATTTCAGGCTGTTGGCGTTGGGAGAATATGTTAGCCTGGACAATAAGGGTAAGGATCTCGCTTGGTGCTAAGAGAGGGCGGATGGGATAGGATGCATTTTGTTTCAGGAAAAAGAAGCATTTTGCTTTATTTGTTTTGTCAATTTTGGAGTTTTGTTTCAGGAAAAAATGCATTTTGTTTTTGTTTTTGTTGGACTTCATGTTATCATATGACCTTTCTGCATATTGCTTTCGCAACTACTCCTAATGTTTGGTCATTTCGCTTATTTGAGTTGAACTGCATGAATCATAAACAGTGGGATAAAGGTTTTCATATGTTTCTAATTCTAATGTGACAAATCTGCAAAAACGTACATCTGAACATGTTGTAGTAATATGACTTTGGAAAAAATTCTATATATTGGAATTGTGTTCCGTTTGAACCATAGTAAACTAGAGACACATATCTGTCTAATAGTATATCATTTGAAATTTAATTCAACCATTTTCTAATTTTTCAAAATTATTTTTCGATGCACTTGTGCATTGAAATTTATTTTTGTAAATAAAGTGCAAATGATTCTTTAAGCATTCTAAGCCATTTTAAATATAAGTTATGCAAAATGTATGATTCCTAAGAGCTTTAAAACATTTGAATAAACTCACATACAATTAGTTTTAGCTCTTAATCATCATCTTGATCTTTATCTTGCTTAACTCTTGCTTTGGTTTTTTCATCCTCTTTTTGGCTCTTTATCATTTTTGCTCTCTTGATCATCTTGTAGCACATTTTAGCTTTTCATCAATATTTTGGCTTCATTATCATCTTTTTGTAATGTTTGCTAAAGCACGTCGAATTCTTCTAGTGTTGCATCATCAAAATCTATCTTGGGACTACGTCGTTAACAATTTCAGGTTGTTGGCGTTGGGAGAAATATGTTAGCCTGGACAATAAGGGTAAGACTATCTCTCTTAGTACTAAGAGAGGGCAGATGGGATAAGATGCATTTTTTTTTAAAGAAAAAGATGAATTTTGCTTTATTTGTTTTGTCAATTTTGGAGTTTTGGTTCAGGAGTTGTGGACTCCATTTCAAAAGCAGAAGCTTACGGATTCCTCTTCCTTTGTTTCAGGAAAAAAGATGTATTTTTGTTTTTGTTGGACCTCATGTTATCATGACTTTTCTACGTCCCTAAGGGGCGTGGTTTGATGGTGAAGGATCCAGGCTCCCACCTTGAGATTTTGGATTCGAATTCACGGAGTGTTTCTTATGAGAGCTTGAGATTGTCAGAGATTTTAATTGCTCCGCTTAAACCTGGAATGAGTGATTTGGCGGCGAGATTGTCAACAATTTTAAAAAAAAATGGCCTTTCTGCATATTACTTTTGCAGCTACTTGTAATGTGTGGTCATGTTTGCTTATTTGAGTTGAACTTCATGAATCATAAACAGTGGGATAACTTTTTTTTGTTTTTACATGTTTTAAGAATTGGCTACACTTCTCAATTTTTTTCCCCAGTTTTGTTTTGTTTCATTTTGTTAGAAATATAATCCCTAATATATTTACATGTTTGTCCTCTTAGGATCTAACCATACATGTATTACTAGTCCTAGATTTATTTACATGCTAATTGAAATAAATCTATACTAACCACAACACAATTGCATACCTTTTATGCTTGTAGAGACCTCTTAATCAAACTTAATAGATTGTTTAACTCAATAAGCAAATGGTCTTATTTATAGGAGGGAAATCAAGTCACTATGTAATCACACATGCATTGATTACTATTAATCACATTATTAGGATGCATAATGACCTTTTCTAACCCTTCCAAAATGTTACCATCATGGGTGTACCATATGTTCCCCATTTAACATTTTACTAATTGTTGTCACTTAACAACTCTTGTTGTTACTTAATTATTTGATTAACAATTCTTGTTGTTTACTTAGTAATGAAATCATTACTAATTGTTGTTATTTAACAACACCACATAATTAACTTAATAATTTCAACATGAAATTATTACTAATTGTTGTTATTTACACACCAAATAATTAACTTAATAATTTCCAAATGAAATTATTACTAATTGTTTTTATTTAACAACACCAAATAATTAACAACAATTAATTTCCAACATCTCCCTCACACATGATGGGATCAACAATTTTTATTATCTCTACAAGAATAATTCATACTTTGCAATTGTGCCGTGCGACCAGCATACTTCAAGAGCTCACTTGCTATACATCTGTTAGGAATATATAGCCGCTCGAAAATGGATAGAACCATAGTGGATTATGTATGCAGTATCCTCGATCATTTATCACATTAAATCTCTCTCGATCTCTTTTCGAATGTAATATTTATTTTGTATTCACAATCATGTTTGATCACAGAGAATACATAATTGGTCGACCAGTGAATACAAGCTAATAATGTGAGTACTCATATAATGATCTTTCTCATTTCTCGAATCTTTCAACTTTGATTCAATTCGCTTTTCCAGAGATGTTCTTTCAGATCGAATCTCTCATGATCTTTCAGCAACACTCCAAGATAGCGATCATCAAATCTAAGTTTTAAGAAGCAGACAAGAGTCTAAAGGGTACAATGTGAGATTGAAATAATCTCAAGGGTCTCACACAATATCAAGACTGAGATCTTACTTGTATTACCCTCAATAGTCACAAATGTACACATGGTATGAAACATGTGCTACGGTATTCTCTCATTTCCCATGGAGCGCATGTCTCATAAAATACTGTACAGATTATAGTTCAGACAAACGCAATGTCTAACTCATAACTGACATTAAGACAAGTAAGGTGAAACGAACTTATTCACCTTAGGTCATATCACATAGAAAGTGACCCCATAACGACATTACTTAATTTTCAAGCTTGAGCTCTCTAAATTATCACTCAGATAATTAGCTTAAAAATTTGTCTCATCTCTCATTAACACAAATTAATGGAGGCGATTGCTCGTGTGAGAGGGCCAATCATTCTCTTGTCCGACATACTTCTCATACTAACTAATAGTATATTTGTTTAACATGTATCAACATAATAACATGTAAGCATTGAACACAAATATCAATGAGTATTAACATTAGTAAACATTATTTGGGAAAAAAACATATCATAATGTGTAAGCACATTAACATCTACGCAATCCCTGAGTTTTTACATGTCTAACAAAGACATCTCTAGGAACAGGTTTGGTCAATGGATCTGCTACCATTTCTTGCGTAGAAATGTACTTCATGTTTACCTCTTCTCGTGCAACTATGTCTTTCACAGAGTTATATTTGGTATCTATATGTTTCGTTTTACAATGGAATTTTGGGTCTTTTGTGTAGGCTATCGCTGCTTCACTATCACAGTTAACTAATACTGGACCAGAAGCTTAATTTGACATACCCAAATGATCTAAGAACCTTTTCAACCACACAGCCTCTTGTACTGCTGATGAAAAGGCTACAAATTCCGCCTCCATTGTGGATAAGGCTATACAAGATTGTTTCTTACTGCTCCATGAAATAGCACCATTGTTTAGCAAGAAAACAAAACCGGAGGTAGATTTTCTTTCATCTAAATCTCCTCCCCAGTCAGCATCAGTATAGCCTATCAATTGCAGATCATTCCTTGATAACACAATGAGTAATCAGCTGTCCCTCTCAGATACCTAAATATTCTTTTAACTGCTTTCCAATGTGCTAGTCCTGGATTGGATTGGTATCTACTTACCATTCCAACAGCGAAACAGATATCAGGTCTTGTACACAACATTGCGTACATTAAACTTCCAACTGCATTTGCATAAGGAACTTTCTTCATTTGTTCCTTTTCCTGTGGAGTTTCAGGACACAATCTACGACTCAAAGCTTCAGTTTTCGTGATAGGAGTATCAATGGGTTTGCAAGCCTGTATTTGGAAGCGTTCAAGAATTTTCTTTATATATGACTCCTGTGAAAGAGATAATAAATTCTTTGAATGATTTCTTGAGATCTTAACCCCAATAATATATGCAGCTTCACCCATATCTTTCATCTCGAAGTTAGATGATAACCATTCTTTAATGTGTTTTACAAACTCCTTATCATTTCCGGCTATAAGTATATCATCCACGTACAAAGATAAGATAATGAACTTATCTTTATCTCTCTTGGTGTACACACAATGATCCTCATCTATCATTGTGAAATCATTCGAAATGATTGTATTGTGGAATCGTATATACCATTGTCTAGACGATTGTTTGAGACCATATATAGACTTTAAAAGTCTACATACTTTCTCCTTTTCATTTTCTTTATGAAACCTACTGGTTGTTCCATGTAGATTTCTTCATCAAGTTCTCCATTGAGAAAAGCAGTCTTTACATCCATTTGATGTAATTCTAGATCCATACTTGCTACTATAGCCAGAATCAAGCGAATTGAGGTAAACCTTACAACAGGTGAAAAAGTCTCTTCATAGTCAATTCCTTCATGTTGTGTATACCCTTTTGCCACAAGTCGTGCTTTATATCTTTCGATATTGCCATCGGCATTACGCTTTATTTTAAGAACCCATTTGTTCTTAACAGCTTTGCGTCCTTTGGGTAGATCAACCAATTCCCAAACTTGGTTGGACCTCATTGACTCCATCTCTTCTTCCATTGCTTTCATCCATTTTTCCTTAGCAGGACACTGAAGAGCCTCTCTTATGTTTCTAGGTTCTTCATCATCTTGAGGTAGAATCATAAAGGTTTCTCCTTCGATATCGAAACGACGTCGAGGAATGCCTATACGATTACTACGTCGCAATTGGGATTCTAATGGTGGAACTGATTCCTCACTTTCGATATTATTCCCATTTGGATCGTGCACATTGCTCCCACTTGGATTATGTACATCACTCCCACTCGGATCACGTAAATGAGACTCGTGTGAAACTAATTCATCATTTTGAGATTCATGTGAAACAGATTCATCATGTTTTCTCAAATTTCTCTCATCACTCCCACTTGAATTAGGTAAACCCGAGTGTTCACCAATCATGTGATCCATGTGATCTGGAGTTTCATATAGAGATAAATCTTGACCTATCTCTCCCTGCTTAGGAAAATCATTTTCTAAAAATGTGATATCTCATGATTCAAATTCTGTCACGCCTCCACTTTCATGTTCACCTATGCAAACATATCATTTTGATTGTTCAGAATATCTTATGAAGATACTTTTTTTCCTCTTGGGCCTAACTTTCCATGTTCGTGAGAACGCACATGAACATAAGCCGCACAACCCCAAGGTTTTAGAAAGTGAATATATGGTTTACGACCTGTCCATAACTCATATGGTGTGGTGGACACAGATTTAGATGGCACTCGGTTAAGTACATATGTGGAGTTAATAATGCATCACCCCAATAGGTTATAGGAAAATTTTCTTGTGCCATCATAGACCTAACCATTTCAAGAAGGGTTCTATTTCTTCTTTCCGCAACACCATTTTGTTGAGGAGTAGCAGGAGTAGTCAACTGACGACTAATTCCTTTTTCATCACATAATTCACTGAACTGATCAGATAAGTACTCACGACCACGGTCAGTGCGTAGTGCTTTAATTTTCTTGTCCAATTGATTTTCTGTTAAATTCATAAATTTCTTGAAACATTCTAATGCTTCGGATTTATGAGCAATCAAATAGACATAACCAAAGCGAGTAAAATCATCTATAAATGTGATGAAATAAGATACTCCATGCCTTGCCCTGACATTCATTGGACCACAAATATCCGAATGAATTAATTGTAATGGAAATTCTGCTCTAGTCCCTTTTCCAAATGGTTTTCTCGCAGTTTTTCCTGCCAAGCAATATTCACAGGTTGATAATTCCACCTTCTCAATATTTCCCAGAAAGCCTTCTTTGGCTAATCTGTTCATTCTTTGCTGGCCAATGTGGCCAAGTCTAGCATGCCACACTGTTACATCACTATCATCACTGACAGATGAAGTAACAAACGAAAAACCGGAATTGTGATTAAAACATTCGACATTTAATACAATAAAACCATCCATAAAATAACCAGAACCATAGTGTATTGTACCTAAGTACAAATCAACACCAAATTTATGGAAGTTCAAATTGAAACCTAAATTAACCAAAACCAACACAGAGACTAAATTTCGACGAATTTGTGGAGCAAACAATACATCATGTGTAGTAAAGTTTTTCCACCATGCGGACAAACTTGCATGTTCCTATGCCTTTGACTTCAACCCGTGGTTGTTGCCAACACATATATCCACTTCACCCCAGGTGAAATCCGTCGAAATTCCACGAAGGCATCTCTATCCTTCGCTACATGGTCTGTGGCTCATGAGTCTACAGTCCACAAAGGATTAGATTCAGTTAGAAAGATTGAACTTGAAACACATATTTCATTTAAATATGCACGAAAGGTATTCACCTTTTTAGGCTCAGTGCAGTCACGAGCAAAATGACCTTTCTTACCACAGTTAAAAACATTTAACCTTTGCCATGTTTTTCTTTTTGGTAGGACGTTTTCCTTTCCCATGTTGATTGTTTTCTGTTTCTTTTCTTCTGGCTTGGAAGAATTTTGTTCTTTTCCGAACTGGAACCCACCATCATGAAATTTTCTTTTCTTCTTGAAACCCCCAGGTTTGCTAGTTTCTGTCATATACACTTCAATATTTGACTTAGTGGCCGCGAGTTGATCGTTTTCTAATTCAAGGTGACGTTTAGCATCATCAAAGGTTTTGATGCTCTCATTGTGGGTCAAATGCATCTTCATATGCTCCCAGCTATTTGGAAGAGAACGAATGACCGCTTGGACATTCTGTTCATCTGTAAGAACATGTCCAGCATCTGCCAGTTCAGTAATCATGTTTGACATTTGCCTCAAGTGTTTTGACATAGTGAACTCGGGACGTTTCCTGTATGTGTCAAACTTGATTGTCAGTGACCTGAGTTTGGTTATTGAGGTACTACCAAACTTTTCAGCTAGTGTGGACCACATGTCCTTAGCCATGTCATATTTCTTGAACTCTTTCATTAGGTCATTATCCATACTGCTCAGCAACGTAATGCGGGCAATGAAATTCTTTTTCTTCCAGGCCTCATAAGCCTCTCGGTCTCGCCTGTGCTGGGCCGTAGTGCCCTGTTCAGGTTCATCCATGCTTGTTTTCAAAGTTTCAAGAACCTCTTGTTCTTCTAGCACATATTGGATTTTCATGCTCCAAATTTCATAATTATCGCCATTCAGTTTCTCACCCTTGTTGAGTTCAGCAATAATGTTCTTTGTTGCGGAAGCCATTAAAAACAATAAAGTTTCTACAGACATTCATGCACAAATGTTAATACTTTTGACTTATTTTATCATGAAATAATTATGTTTAATAAGATTTTTCAATGGGGTTAGAGTCAAAAGGCCACTATGTGTCCAATCATCATCCAATTACCCAATGTAAAAATATTATCAACATAATCAATCATGTAAAATTATTTTCTAAAAATTACATAAATTCTTAGAACATCTTAATCATGCGACTATTGTACATGACAATCATTGATTTAATTACATAAATTAAATTCAACATGAAACATTCATACATATAAATACAATATTTACATGCCGTGAAGTAACAAACAATTACACACAGAAACAACATGAAAGAAATTAATATTTTACAATAATATTTTCCCAGTTGTAGAGTCCCAACTCATATATGTTTTTGGATACGAATCCTCAAACTCTTTGGGTAACTCGTAATTGATCTTGGACAGCCATGGAAAACCTATAGCAAATTTAGGATCCTTACAACGTTTCAAGGACATCGAAGGAAAAATAATATTATTTGCCTTATGTCGTAGATACTGAACCGCTAACCTCTCAATGACTTTATTATAAGGAACATGTTTTTCCTCACGTTTTACTAATATCCAAATACGAGTAAGTTGTTTTTGCCATATCTTGGGGAGAGTGTTTCTCAGTAATCTGAATCTATTCGGCTGTCCTATCCAATTACCTACCTGCCCAGATAGACTCCTGTAACATGTTATTGAAAGTGATGAGATGCGAAATCATATCATCGCTTTCACTCATTCGATATTTATCCATTTCCATCAACATGTCTAATATCATCTCCCGGTCTGTGGGTGTCGTAATCACTTTTGCAATTCTTCGAATAATCACCATGATTTTTCTGCAACAAATACAAGAAAAAATCAATACAATGAAACACAAAGTTACATTGACTAAAATAAACATCACAAAGATATTCATTTTCATAAACACAAAGTTTATATGATAAAACAAATTTATCGTGGTCGATTAAAACATTTTGCACAAAGGATTAGACTTTTAACCATGACGGATCGGAATTACCAAAGCAAACCGATACAGACATGACCAACACGGGTGTCCACGCGCCACTCACGCGCCTCCACGCGCCACCACGCGCCGGCCACGGGCTCCCACTCGCCCTCACGCGCCGGCTAGCCTCGGGTAACTTTCACGCGCGGACGACATGTCATCCGCGAGATCTGTGTAAGTATGACATGTCGGTTCTATGTTAAAGACGCAGACGACTTGTCGTCTATCTTCTATCCGGATGACATGTCGGTTGAGCCCATTATTCGCGTACGACTTGTCGTACAATATTCGGATGACTTGTCGTCCGTTTTTCTAAAGACCGGATGACATGTAGTACGGCTATTCTGGGAGTGTTTTTCTGGGTAAAAACAGATTCATCTTGCCAACTTCTAGGGTCCATATCTTTCTCAATTTTAATCCAAATTAAGCAAATGATATACCAATTTGAAGATCTCATGACCTAGTTTTTCAAAACATATTTGAACATGCGATTATCAATTTTCTACAGAGAGTTATTACGGCCCAAAGTTGGAAGAAAATCATTTTTTAAAAACAAAACCAGAAGCATTTTCAACATTTTTCATGCTTGTTCATGCAATTTTTGTATAATCCAACTAGAATACATGCATTTAAGCTACTGATACCAATGTTAGGAAACATAATCCCTAATATATTTACATGTTTGTCCTCTTAGGATCTAACCATACATGTATTACTAGTCCTAGATTTATTTACATGCTAATTGAAATAAATCTATACTAACCACAACACAATTGCATACCTTTTATGCTTGTAGAGACCTCTTAATCAAACTTAATTGATTGCTTAACTCAATAAGCAAATGATCTTATTTATAGGAGGGAAATCAAGTCACTATGTAATCACATGCATTGATTACTATTAATCACATTATTAGGATGCATAATGACCTTTTCTAACCCTTCCAAAAATGTTACCATCATGGTGTACCATATGTTCCCCATTTAACATTTTACTAATTGTTGTCACTTAACAACTCTTGTTGTTACTTAATTATTGATTAACAATTCTTGTTGTTTACTTAGTAATGAAATCATTACTAATTGTTGTTATTTAACACCACCACATAATTAACTTAATAATTTCCAACATGAAATTATTACTAATTGTTGTTATTTAACAACACCAAATAATTAACTTAATAATTTCCAAATGAAATTATTACTAATTGTTATTATTTAACAACACCAAATAATTAACAACAATTAATTTCCAACACATTCGTTTAGATTATTTTACGATGGACGGTTGGAGACATAACATGATCCAAAAAAGTGACATTGTGATTTATTCTGGACATTTATACTAAATAAATAAATTATAAATCCACTGGTTGCTAAAATGCAACTTTCTTGGATATCCAGTATGCGTAAAATAATCTCATCTGTCCCAAAGTTAGTTAAGTTGATCTAATAAAAGTATACACCTCTCTCAGCAGTAAAAGAGATGCTAGATCTAACTTTAAAATTAAAAAAATAATCTAAAAGGGAAATAACTGATCAAAATTTGTTTAGTTGCATGTTTTTATCATCATACTAAATATCAGTAAAAATATTGCCTGAAGTAGATTAATCCATGACTACCAATAATCACCACAAGAGCACATTCCGTCCTTGAAATAATGGAAACGGTTAGCATCTCTCAATACAATTACTCGTTCCGAAACCTTTGATATGTTTTTGATTGCAGTATAGCAATCTCTGAAAATAATATTTTTCATATAAAAGGGTGGGAGCCGTAAATAGAGACGAGAGGAACCACAACTTGATTCAGAAGCAGGACCTGCAACTTAATTTGGTTTCTGCCTTTCTTTTCTTTATTTGTTTAATGTTCCCTAATATGTGTAACATATTTTCTTCAAGTTACGAGGAACTAATCCTTTTTATTAGGGCTATGATATACCCTAAATTATGAACTATCAATTACATTTTAGTTAATGATTAATCCCTAAATTTTCTCCGGTGTTGATGTGCTAAGTTTATTTTATGATTTAGGTATTTATAATTGAACACCATAATTGCTTGAATTAAATTTGATGCAAATTGAGGTAGACGACATGCCCAATTTAAGTTTTGCTTAATGGATTCATAATGTTGAAACTTACCTATACATTATAGGGATGTTGCATGAATGAATACTTTTGATGTCATGGAATACATTATACTAGAATTGATTAAGATGGATTGTTTATGGTGAAGTCATATGCCTTGATGTTGTTTTCTTGGTATTCTCATTTAATTGAATTTATTGCTTGCTTTTATTTTTAGTGTTTATGTACATGTTCTTTATTTCTTTTATTTTGTTAAACTTTTCAATTTAAGGTTAGGTTTAATTGGATAACATATTTAGAATTAAACTAGTTTTTGTGGGTTCGATATCCGTATTTATATTACACTATATTACTAAATGATTCGTGCACTTGCGAGCATCAAAACTTAGGCTTTAAAATCCATACTTACATTTTTCGTAACAATCTATCAAACTAAAACCTGGATCCTTCTTTACGTTCTTCCTCTTCATTATTCCTCGAGCAACAGTTACATCATCCCATTGGTTAGCAGCAGCATAGATTTGGGACAGAAGAACGTAAGCTGACGAATCATATGGCTCCAAGGCCAGCAGCTTCTCTGCCACTCGTTTCCCTGTTTCTGTGTCCCCCTGAACCCTACAAGCACCAAGCAGCGCTCTGTACATCGAACCAGAAGGTTCAAAGGGCATTGACAAAATCACCTCCTCTGCCTCTTTAGTGCGTCCTGCTCGACCAAGGGCATCAACTAGACAAAAGTAATGCTCCACATCAGGCTCAATACCATACTTTTCACACATTGAATGCAAATACTCACAGGCTTCAGAAACTAAACCAGAATGGTTACAAGCAGAAAGGACTCCAATAAAGGTTACCCTATCAGGTTCAATACCATGATCTTTCATGACAGAGAAAAGTTTGTTGACGGCTGATTTTGGTCTCAGGGTAATATTGGAATATCACTCCCGAGAAAATCCTCCCTCAATAGTGAATTTGTTTGGTTATGGGGGACCAAAGGCAAATTTAGCAAAAGACAGATAAACACACCAATCAACAAAGAGATTTAACGTGGTTCGGTGGATTTGGATCCGACCTACGTCCACGGACACAAACGGGATGGTACTTTTATTACTTAAACACTCTTTTCGGGTCTCTTTCTGTTTTCTACAAGTCAGAGCTTGAAGATTCAGATCCCTTCTTTTTTTGATGCCTTTTACACATACTCTGCCCTCCTATTTATAATAGTGTAGAAATCATATTCCTTCTCCTATAAGAATTTCCTAGTTGAAACTATTCCCTTTTCCCATAAGGATTCCTAGCCAAAAACTACATTTACTTCCTTTATCATACTAGGACATTGACTTACTAGTTTTCCTTATGAAAATAGGATAACTTGTCATCTTATCCACAATGATAGGGTGTTATCTTCTGGAGCACGCCTCGCTATATGGTCGGTCTTCATGAGGTCGGTCTTCATGTGGTCGGTCATAATAGTCTTTTGTACTGAGAGTGCTGCTGTCGACCTGATAATTGCTCGGTCATCCAATCTTTAAGTGGTCGGGTTAACGATCTTAAGTGCTCGGCTCCTAACTCATGTGGTCGGGTCGGTATTAATGATCTCGATCAAGAAGGGAGTTACCCTTTTGCCCCTGTCGTGCTGTCTTAAATACCATAGTGCCTAAAAACACCATCAACATCTGTCCCCTAGTTCTCGGTTCCAACGAGTATACAAGTTGGTGCCGGGAACTACAAAAGATGGTGTGCCGATCGCCTTGCTGGTGGTCGCTCCAGCAGAAATCACAGAGAAAAAAACATTGGCTGCAAATCTGGTCATTCCTGCCACCTTCATGTGCTCAGTCAACGAGGATCCCGATATCTACCCGTGGAGAAAATGTTTTGCCCTTATGCTGACGACGACCGACTCGGTGGGACGTAACCCGACCCCGAGCTGATGAGATGAACACTTGGCCCTGGGGGAATGTTACGTCCCCAGACCAAAAGGACTGACTCGGTGGGACATGACCCGACCCCGAGCTGAGAAGAACACCTGGTCCTGGGGGAATGTTACGTCCCCAGACCAAAAGGACTGACTCGGTGGGACACGACCCGACCCCGAGCTGAGATGAACACCTGGCCCTGGGGGAATGTTTACGTCCCCAGACAAAAGGACGGACTCGGTGGGACGTAACCCGACCCCGAGCTGAGAGAAACCAAGTGACCTCGGCGGAACGAATCCAGCTCAGAGCTATTTAACCAAGTGGCCTCGGGGGAACGAATCCAGCCCGAGCCTGATTAACCACGTGGTCTCGGCGGAACGAATCCAGCCCGAGCCAGGTAATCTGTGGGACTTGCTCAGAAGGGAATTGAATCAACCTTGTGAAGCCCTACCGAATCTGGCACGGGCGTCCCCTTGCCAGATCAGTGAAAAACAAAATCAAAAATTTGAAAAATAAGACCAAAAAGGTGGGGGTGACTCGGCACTTGTCCCAAAAGAAAACTTTTTACAAATGTAAACAACAGCACGGATGCCTCACAACAGCGTCCTGCCCGAGGCCTCCAAAACACAATTCTGAATCTTTCAATTCAGTTTCCCGGCGAACCAAGATTTGGATCAAAAAGAGCATTTGATTGGTAAGGGCAATCCTCTACACGTCGGTCCACTGGGGAGCCTGTGTGTTTCGTGAGGGCTCCTCCTTACCACGCTGGAGTAGGCACACGCTACAGGGGCTCACGCATCCCCGTGCTGTGCCTCTCACGGATCCAAGTGATGAATGGATCAAAGAGTGTCCGGGGCGCTAAGGGCATATCCCTCCTTAGGTCCGGTATCACTGGAGCTAGCAATCGTCACGGGGGCCTTGTCACTCCCCGTGCTATGCTTTCCCACGGATCCATTACATCGGGTAAATGAGGATCAAAGAGTGTTCGACACATTAAGGGCATACTCCTCCTTATGTTCGGTAACACTGGAGTAAGCAATCGCCACGGGGGTATCATCCCTCCCCGTGCTATGCTTCTCATGGATCCTATGCGTCGAATATGTCCCTAAGGACCCCGAGCTGAGGGAGATGGTTCTGGGGGAATGTCCCGTCCCCAGACTAATGATTATGACTCGGTGGGACGTAACCCGACCCCGAGCTGAAAAAGGCGCTTGGACCTGGGGGAATGTTACGTCCCCAGTCCGAAGGGCTGACTCGGTGGGATGTACCCGACCCCGAGCTGAAGAAGGCACTTGGACCTGGGGGAATGTTACGTCCCCAGTCCGAAGGGCTGACTCGGTGGGGTGTACCCGACCCCGAGCTGAAGAAGGCACTTGGACCTGGGGGAATATTACGTCCCCAGTCCGAAGGGCTGACTCGGTGGGACGCAAACCCGACCCCGAATGAAGAGAGGCACTTGGACCTGGGTGAATGTTACGTCCCTAGTCCGAAGGGCTGACTCGGTGGGACGTACCCCGACCCCGAGTCGAAAGAGGTACTTGGCTCTGGGGGAATGTCCCGTCCCCAGACCAATGTGCATGACTCGGTGGGACGTAACCCGACCCCGAGCTGAAAAGAGAACTTGGCTCTGGGGGAATATTACATCCCCAGTCCAAACAAGCCGACTCGGTGGGACGTAACCCGACCCCGAGCTGAAACAAACATCGATCTCGGCTTCCACGTTACTCAGCACGGCGTCGCCGTCCTCATCACCACCACTCGCCATTACGTGATTAATTCCTTCTCGAAAGTCCAAGGAATACAGTAGCTGACGAGATTTGAACCCTTAAATCAGCGATATCAATGTCATGTCCACCTTCAACCAGACCCCATTTGTCCACCTGCAAATCTTCTTCAAGTCTGATCAACTCAATCGCTTCATCAATTTGCAATTTTCGACGAACGATTCCAATGGAAATGACTAAAGAATGTGCTGCTGATGCAATTGCATCAATTGCTGCCAATTCACAGTCATCTGCTTTTTTTAGAAGGCTTTCTATGGCCTTGATGAGACCATCCTCCTGCTTTCCACCAAAAAAGCCCGAGTATACTACAGGCTTAAAACCGAATTCTGATTCTACCCATTTAAGTAATGGGTCAATTTTCTCTACATGCCGCTCATGTACACCTCTTTTCAAATCGTCATCATCTGGAGCACGACAGAAGACTAAATCTTGGTTAAATTTCTTCATCAAACACTCGATAATTTTTCGGCCGAGTGAGTGGAACTCGCTCCAGTGCAGTACACGCAAGTTTCATGAGAGGCATCGTGAATGGTCTGATCCCATCTGTTTGCTGATAGTCCCACTCAGCACCAATGGCTTTAGCTAAGCCCAAATTGGGCAACTTGAGGGATCTCTTAGAAGGAGTCTTAAGCGTGCGATAATCAAGCATCACCGTCCATCCATTTCCATCATCAGCTTCTCTCGTGCTCACTTTCTGATAAAACCTCTTGCCCACTGTTGACCCTGTCATAAACGACATCGGCATCGTCACCGAAGACGACGCCGTCTCTTGTTTCCGTCCCTTAATGTATATGCTTTCGTTACTCTCGTTGGATGGGGAGGATAATGTGAAGGACGATGATGCGTCGTTGTCGGATTGCGGTGGCTGACGGACGGTGGCGACGGAGCTGAGGTGGCGAGTTCGAAATGTGGTGAAAGAGTTTATTGCCATTTCTGCTATCTTCGGTCCTAGACGAGCTTCAGCGCTGAGTTTTGTTTGTTTAGGGGTTTGACTTCAGGTTTCAGATTTCTGTTTTTTGTCCTCTTTGAAAGAAAGTTATTCATCCAGCTTTGCGTCATAGCTAACTCAAATCGCCCTTTCTGTTCTTGCTCTTTTTCATAAATTTTTTTTTTTTTTGGAGCTTTTCCATCCACTCTGCTGTTGAACTCCCCGTCGACCGGTGATTTCCATCTTCTGCCATCGTCTTACTACGCGAGCTGCTTTTTGTTGAGTTCCCCACAGACGGCGCCAACTGTTGACGGCGGATTTTGGTCTCAGGGCAATATGAGAATATTACTCTTGAGACAATCCTCCCTCAATAGTGAATTTGTTTGGTTATGGGGGACCAAAAGCAAACTTAGCAAAAGACAGATGAATACACCAATTGACAAGGAGATTTAACGTGGTCGGCGGATCTTGGTCCGACCTACGTCCACGGGCACAAAAGGATGATACTTTTTATTATTCAAATGCGCTTCTCAAACCGTTCTTTGTGTTTTACAAGTCAGAGCTTGGTGATTCTGATCCTGATATTGGTTCTCTTTTTATTCTCCTATAAGAATTTCCTAGTTGAAACTATTCCCTTTTCCCATAAGGATTCCTAGCCAAAAACTACATTTACTTCCTTTATCATACTAGGACATTGACTTACTAGTTTTCCTTATGAAAATAGGATAACTTGTCATCTTATCCACAATGATAGGGTGTTATCTTCTGGAGCACGCCTCGCTATATGGTCGGTCTTCATGAGGTCGGTCTTCATGTGGTCTGTCATAATAGTCTTTTGTACTGAGAGTGCTGCTGTCGACCTGATAATTGCTCGGTCATCCAATCTTTAAGTGGTCGGGTTAACGATCTTAAGTGCTCGGCTCCTAACTCATGTGGTCGGGTCGGTATTAATGATCTCGATCAAGAAGGGAGTTACCCTTTTGCCCCTGTCGTGCTGTCTTAAATACCATAGTGCCTAAAAACACCATCAACAAAGTTCAAGGGCTTCTTCACCATTTCCATGTTGAGCTAAACCAACCAACATGGCATTCCACAAGACAATGTTCCTCTCATCCATTCGTCTAAATAAAATATATGCATCTTCTATGTTCCCACACTTGGCATACATGTCAACAAGCGCAGTCCCGACAAAAGGGTCTGAAGAACAATCCAACTTGATCACATTTGCATGAATTTGTCTTCCTTGCTCTAGTGCCGTAAGACAGGAGCTGGCTTTGACAAGGGTAGCTAAAGTGTATTCATCAGGTAGGACCCCAGAGAGCCGCATCTGACAGTATATAGAAAGAGCACGGTCCTCGTCTCCATTTTCAACACATCCAGATATCATAGTTGTCCATGCAACATCATCAGGTGCATGGATATCATTGAAAACTGAGTGTGCATCTATCATGTCTCCACATTTGACATACATATCGAGGATACCACTGTTGACACATAAATCATAGTCAAACCCTGATTTAATCGTGTAAGCATGTATTTGCTTCCCTTGTTCCAACCTCAACAAGGAACCACAAGCCTTCACTGCAGTCGCTAGTGTTATCTGATCTAATCTCTCTCCACTCATATGCAAGAGAGAAAAGAGTTCCAATGCTTTGTTACTATTACTACTCAATATATATCCAAACATCATAGCATTCCATGTCGCCAAATCAAATCCATCCATTTTTTCAAATAGGTACTCTGCTTCAGCCATACTTCCACTCCTTGAATAAACAACAATAAGAGCAGTGATACAAAACTATCAGCTATAGTATCATTTTTTATCGCATGAACATGCATCTGTTTACAGAGATACAAGCCTTCTTGCAGTGAGGAACATGCCCTCAGAACACTTGCCAACGTGAAATGATCTGGTCTCAGGCCACCACGTAACAGATTTATAAACAGATTTACTGATTCCTTTTCCAAACCACTCTGTGTGCAACTTGATATCATCGAGTTCCATGATATTAAATCCAATTCTTTCATATCAGAGAACACCTTTTTAGCAAACCAGACATAGCCCATTTTTGAATACATGTTGACAAGACTATTCCCAACTACAACAGCTGAATTAAAACCTGATTTAAAAGTCATACCATGGATCTGTTGCCCCAAATTTAAATTATCTGTGCCTGCAACTGCAGCCAAAGTAACTACAAATGTAACACTATCATACTCTATATTTGATGTAATCATATTCACAAAGCACTCAATGGCACCACAATTATCACCAACTTGGAGATACTCAGACAATTTCTTGTTCCACAAAACAACATTTGGATTATCACTGTATAAATCCAATTTTATTGCATAAGCTTGAACCTGCTCCTTGTGGCTCTTGCTTAAATCAGAAATCACACCCAACACACACCGCATACTCACATCGTCAGGACACAGTCCACTTTTATGAAAATCAGCAAAGAGATGAAATGCTTCTTCTCCAAAACCCTTTTCTGCATACGCTCTCAACATCACATTCCACAATACAACATCTCTCTCCAGCATTCCATCAAACAAAACTTTGGCCTCTCTAATTTTCCCAAATTTCGAGTAAATATTCACAAGAGCCCCCGAAACGTACTCATCCCACACCAAACCAATCTTCACCGCATATCCATGAACAGTCTCCGAAGCCCAAACATACCCTGAATACAAACTTAACTTCAACACCGGAGCCAAAGTAAACCGACTAGTGAACACAATTGACTCACGTAAAGCACGAAAAAGAAGAAAACCCTCTTTCACATTCTCAACGTTATCGTGAGCATACGCAGCCAGAATCGAATTCCAGCTAACGAGGTCCCGGTCGGGCATTTTATTGAACAGCCTGCGGGCATACACAAGTGACCCGCACCTGGAATACATTGCCATGAGATTGTTGGTTAGAAAACGATCTGGGATTTGCGAAGATTTCAATATACGGGCGTGGGTTGACTTGCCAAGGAGCAAATCCGAGGTGGAGATTGCATGGCGGAGGAGAGAGAACCATTGAGATGAAGAAGAAGAAGATGATGAAAAATGAGATTTTGGGAGAAAAGAAGGAAACAACTTTTGCTTTGAAGATTTAGGAAAGGAGGATAAAAAGTTGGTAGATTCTGTTATTCGCTTGAAAGTTGTTGTCATGTGAGCTGCTTTTGGAAATTCTGAAAATCCATTCCATGGGCTACAACCTTTCATTTTAATAGGCCTCCTTGGATTTCAAAGAATAGTGATGTTAGCGTCATAGTCGTATAATGGATTTTGATAATGCAATGAGAGTGAAATCTTCGATGCGTAAAAGCGAGATGTTTCAAAAAGTTGTCGAAGCACAACGGTGGTGAAGAGCAAATAATGTGAAGACTTGTACACATTGAGGAATTTATGTGAAGTCTTAGCTTCTGGCTCTAATTGTAATGGGATTTGAATATTCAAGTGCCTAAGCTCATAGGAAACATGCACATTCACTTAGATGCATTAGATTCATGTATAAAATATCTTAAAACCTTCATATTTGCATTTTTGGTACAGAGACCTGTTGGGGTTTTGAGCGATGGACGCAGCGGAAGCGCGGGTTCGAACGAAATCGTATTTTAAAACTTTTTCAAAATACCAAATAAATTATTCAATATCTAATATGAATAATTTATTCATATTTCACCTAAACCTATTTATTTAATATCAAATATTAACATAAACATAGTTGAAAACTCGCGAAACTTTTACGAAAATCGTTTTTCCGCAAAATGGCCTAAAATGCGTTTTTGACCGAAATGACTACCCGAAACTTATGGAAACTGCCCAGGTCAGATCCAATAGTGTCGGGGGGGCAGTTCGGGCTGCCCGAACAGTGACAGAATCACTGTTTGGATAGTCGTCACCTGTGTGGCTCAAAATCCACCCGATAACGCCATTTTTGGCCGTTTTCGCTTATTTCAACTTGGAAACACTTTCCGGCAAATGTTCCAACTCCCAAAACACATCCATTACATTCATATGACATCAAAATCATCATAGAAATTTCAGTTTTATAGAATCTGATCAGCAAACCAAAATTTCTATTTTTCATGCTTTAAATCCAATTCTTTCAAGATTAATCTAATTAATCAAACACCAATCAAAGTCACCAAATATGAACAATCCAAGAACAATTCTAGGTGCCATAAAAGTGGTCACAACACTCTAGAATAGAAACTCTTCAACAATTGAATAAATTGGATGAAAACTACACTAATTCCATCCAAAATAACTTCATACATGCATCCAAGCTTCCAATCCATCATCCATAACCTAAAGCCCTAATTTTTCAGATTTGAAGGAACCCTATAACCATTCTAAATCATCAAGAAACAAGAAATCAAATTTCTAAGATTAGGGTTAAGTAGATTACCTTTTAATCACTTGAAATCCCAAACTTTTTTCTTGATTTTCCTTCAAATCTTCATGGATTCTTCAAACAATTTTCCAACCCATTTTTAGTGAAGCTTTTTGGCCATGGAGGTGATAAGTTTGAAGAAAATAATTTTCCCCTTTAAATATATGGCTAGGGACGAAATTAGAAGGGTATTATTGTCCATTTCCAATTTAATCTAATTAAATAAATGAAAAAACATATTAAATTTATATTATCCAATCAAAATTGGACAAACATAAAGTTTAATTAATGAAAACCAAATGTACCAATAATAGTTAAACAAGTTCCATAATATTTATAGACAAGTTTATTAATTAATAATTCAAATATTGAACAATTAAATATCTAATTAATTAATTAATTATTATATATGTATTTTTATTTACAATAAATAACAAATACATATATTTATGGCATGTGTCAAAATCTCATTTGACGAATAATTAATGTGTATCTAATCTATTATGTATCAAATACAAATATGCAATAATTATTATCGGACAAAAATCCCATAATGCATGTGTTGTTGTTTAACCGATTAAACGATTCGGATTAACTCATTTAATCCGATGAAGTATTATGAATAATCCGTATTATTCATGTCGAGTTTCCTAAGTGCTCAACGAGTACACTTCATATTGTGGGACTCTCTAAGTTTAGGTTTACCCGTCACGAAATCCAATTTCGTGTCCATAATCCACCCACTCATAGATTATGACGACCACATATAATCTCGCTAAACTATGCAAGTCGAGGTCAGCATATGTATAATCCCTCCGTCACAGGCCATCCGTATTATACCTGGGATATAGATAAGAACGTCAAATCCATTCGGTATAATACACTCAACTTTCAATTTACGATATCTAAATAACACTCAGAACTGATTTCCAAAGTTATACCACAGCCATGGATTTACTAGATCGTAATCACGTGCTGGATGTCTATGCCCTGTACACAGGACTGACGGATCCTATCTTGATACGCACTGGATATCATGAGCATCAGTCCACACCCAATGAATAGGCTGAGGTCAGATCATGAATAGATCGTTGACGTGACTGCCATCAAAGTGTGGAGGATAACTCATATATCCCAATGTGGTATCTCAAGTCGAAGGACCACTATGCTCACTCAACTCGAGAAGGTTCCTATTGATATTGGTGTACCATCTATTAGGAAACCTTCAGTGAGTCGTTCAGTGTCTTATCAAATAAACACCTACATGTCTATACGAGTCTCCCGAGACTTATGGTTCACTGGGATAATCCATCGGACCAAGTAACAATATACGACATGTACTGGTCTCAGTAGATTTTACTAACTGACCCGTGTCAGTAAATCTTGACCAGGAACTTTATTTAAGGATATACAACTAATAGTGCGCTTCCCAATGTCAATTACAAACTACATTGTAACTGTGTACTATACTGTAAATCCTATGGTCTTTGTCTAATATACACATATCACTGAACCAGATTCAGTTTCGATCTAATCGTAATCAGATACTTAATCGCAATTAGATCAAATAAGCATATAAAAGACAAGGGTGCTACCATAAAATTAAGTAATATTATGAAAAATACAATTGCTCGTATTTATGAATCGGACATAAATACGATCCGGATTGGCACTCTGAGCACTAACCCTAACAATTCTGACATATCAGTCCCTTACCGGTGTCCATATCGGTGAGATGCTCTGTTTTGCATGTTTACTGGAACTGGCATGGACCATACAGGTCCCATACTAGTCATCATACCGGTAAATATGAGGAATGAACACCTATTGGAACCGGCACAAATCAAACCAGTGTCCATACCGGTCCCATACTGGTGAGCCTAACGGCTAGTTCTTTTACTGGAACCGGCATGACCTACGCCGTTCATATACTGGTTAACATACCGATCAGGCTCTTCATAGTACACACACAGTGGAATCGGCATGACCCAAATCGGTCATCATACCGGTGTCCATACCGGTCTAACAGTTGAGTTCTTCAAACAATAATATATCCGTTGGAGACCGGCATACCGGTCTCAAAAGAGCTGTTGGGGCTTATCTTATTTTTTACTATAAATTAAGTCCCAATTCATTTTTACTTGGTTAGATACTCAAGATACAACCTTCATATCATCTCATAGAGCAAAAACAAGAGTGTTTCATAAACCTTCATATTAATAAACACTCATACATAAAGCTCACACTCACTACACCTTCATATACATTTGTAGTGAGCTTAGATCACTTGGGTAACCAACTCACACAATATTCTTTATCATTCTGAGTATCCAAGTGTGTTTTACAACTTCAAATTCTAAACACTTGGGATTTGTGAAATCCCATCGTTTGGGTAATTTGTAAAGGTTCGTGAGTGCGCCTACGAAAAAAACTCATTATAAAGATTTTTTAGTGAACCTATATCTAAAACTCAAAGTGTAAAGGTTTGGAGTGCACCTTGCTTAAAAATCTTGGTTGCGAGTGAGCCACAGCAAAAATTCAGTTCATAGTGAAAAGCTTCTAGCGCGGCTTGAGGGAGTGGACGCATGCATTGTTGGCCGAACCATTATAAATCTCGGTGTCGTTTTCTCTATCCTTACTCTCTTTACATATTGCAAGTTTCATTTATATATATTTTTATTGCTTAGGAACTTGCATATATGTTAGTTATTACAATAGAGAAAATTGATCTTAAGCTTAATTGTTAAAATAACTTAAAATCGGTAAAGAGTTTTTAATTCCGCATATTTTAGCCGTAACCCAATTCACTCCCCTATTGACTCTATAGTTTGGTTTATCGCTATTGCTTGTAGGTAATTTCAGTTGGTATCAGAGCGAGGTATTCTCAACAAAGACTTTACCGTCCGAGAATAGATCATGGCATCTACAAGCAACTCATCAAATCTTTCCGAAGGATTTTCAACAACTAGACCACCATTTTATACCGGAATCGATTACAACTATTGGAAAATGAGGTTGTTCAACTACCTTCTAGCCGTTGATCCGCAATCCTACTTGGTAATTACACGAGGTGCAAAAGGGCCAACGAAGAAGGATAAAAATAGTTTTGAGATTCCAAAGCCTACTCTAAAATGGGATAATGAGGATTTAAAACAAGCCTCACAAAATGCTAAGACACTCAACCAACTCCTTTGTGCTATTGATCGAAGTCAAATAAACAAGCTTCTAGAGTGTGGAAACGCATATGAGCTATGAAAGTCTTTGGAAATGATCAATGAGGGCACGAGCCAAGTGAAGGAATCAAAAATCAACCGGTTTATGTGCTAATTGGACAACTTCAAGATGAAATTCGGGGAAGAAATTGATCACATGATTTCAAGCTTTACAATCATTATAAACCATCTAGGTGTTTTAGGGAAAATCATTGGGCCAACTGATCAAGTGAAGAAAATTCTTAGGTCATTTCCTAAGGAATATAGAAGCTACAACTCCTCAATTAGAGAAGCAAACGACATGAACATTTTGAAGCTAGATGATTTGGTCAGAAAATTGCTTGAATATGAAGTGGAGATCAAAATGGATCAAAAGAAGGAAGATGAGAAGAGAACAAGAAAGAATCTTGCCTTGAAAGCAAGAAGAATAGATGATTCAAGCTCAAGTGAGGAAGATAGTGATGATGAGTTGGCAATAATAACCAATAAGGTCAAGAAGCTTCTCAAATCCGCAAAGCTTAAATGAAAATCAAAGATAGATGAAAAGAAAGAATAAAAATGGCCACGGAAGCACAAGAAAATTATTTGCTATGAATGTAATAAACCGGGTCATATACATATCGATTGCCCATTGAAGAAAATGAAAGGAAAATCTAAGAAAAAGACATTGAAAGCTACTTCAACTTAGAGCGATAGCGAATCTAGCTCATCTGAGGAGGAAGATATCAAAGACAAAACGATAGCATTCATGGCTATCGAGGAAGATGATTTATTCTTTTAAAGCGAAGAAGAAAAGATACACAACTCTTAGAAATACAATGATTTACTTGATGCTTTTAATGGCTTAAATGAGTTGTGTGATATGCTTAAGAATAAACTTAAATTGGTTAAAAATGAGCATTCATCACTTAAAAATGAACATTCATCTTGTATGGATAAATTTCATGTTTTAGATAATGAGATTATATGCTTAAAGACAAAAATGAAAAAGAAATAGCATGCTTAAATGATAAAAATGCATGTTTAAGAGATAAAAAGCTAGAACTTGAAAATGTCATATCTAATATGCCATCTAGCTCAAAAACATGTGAATGTATTTTGAACGAAAATATTTTATTAAACACAAAAGTTATAGATTTGGAAAACATAGTTAGTAAATTCATATTATGACTTGGATCCCAAAAATGTGCATTTAAAAGAGAAAGATTAGGATATAGGCCTTTTATTAAAAGAAAATTCTCGAAGAATTATTTTGTTAAGGCACCGACTCCATGTTAATATTGCTAAAAATGAAAATATCATTTGTCATGCATGCAATAAGAAAGGACACAAAATTTTTGAGTGCATGAACAAAAATGTGATTAAAAATACATGGATTCCTCAAGGAATCAAGATTAACCCCCATGAACCTAAGAAAGGTTGGGTACCAAAATGAACTTGATAAATTTATAGGGGAGCTTTGGGAAGGATCTTTAAAAAGAATTGCAAATTGATCCCAAAGGCTCCAAAAGATGAGGAATGAGAACGGTTAAAGGTAAACTCCATATTTACAGAAACATTGGTACCGTTTCCTCCAACTTGTATTTGTATGCTTATTTCAAATTGGTTAATATATTTTGAAGCATACAAGTGATTAGGCAATATACTCAACTTTCTATTGGTATCAATTGTTCATTTGATATCATTAAATTCCTTAATCATACATTTAAACCCCATTTTGTATCAATAAGTATCACATTGAATTTTTTGAGTTAGATGACATATATGTGATTACTTGATTGATTTGCATTGAAAATGATTTTTCCATTTCACATATTTAAATGAAAATGAAATGCCTGTACATCAACATGATTTCCCATTGGTATAATGAAAAGCATGAATATTTGATTAATTGGTATCATAATTATGGGAAGAAATCATTAAAAATGCATTGATCTTTAGTTAATTGGTAATCATTGGTATAAATTTTGAGAAATATTTTTTATGCATAATTTCTACTTTTTATGACAAAAAGGGAAAATGCAAAATTTGCAGATTTTTAAATTTTGGTATCATCATTTGATAATGCACTTACTTATTGGTATCTCATTTAAACTTAAATTTTACTTCTTTACTTTTTAATAATGCCAAAGGGGGAGAAATCATTAGAAATGAGATTAAAACTTGTTTTACCCTCACCCTTGGATTAAGGGGGAGTAAATGTACTAATGTGTTTGTCTCAGTCTTATAAAGCTATTTTGAAGACAATCACACATTGAGAGAGAGCTAATAGTGAGAGGGAGTAAAATCGTCAATATTTGGACTCTCGAAAGCTCACAGGTTTTAAGGGGTTGCCATCACCAAAAATGGGGAGATTGTTAGCGACATAGTCGCATAATGGATTTTGATGATGCAACGAGAGTGAAGTTTTCGATGCGTAAAAGCGAGACGTTACAAAAAGATATCGAAGCACAATGGTGGTGAAGAGCGAAGAATATAAAAACTTTCACACATTGAATAATTTATGTGAAGTCTTAGCTTAGGGCACTAATTGAAACATGCACATTCACTTAGATGCATTAGGTTTATATACAAATTGCCTTAAAACCTTTATATTTACATTTTTTGTATAGAAACCGGCATACCGGTCCCTTACCGGTGTCCATACAGGTGAGATATTGTGTTTTGCATGCTCACTGGAACCGGCACGGATCATATTGGTCCCACACAGGTCCCACACCGGTCACCATACCAGTGAACCTTAGGAATGCACACTTACTAGAACTGGCACAAACCAAACCGGAGTCCATACCGGTCCAATGCCGGTGAGCCTAATGACTAGTTCCTTTACTGAAACCGGCATGACCTACATCGGTCATATACCGGTTAACATATCGGTCATGCTCTTCATATTGCACACACACTGGAACCGACATGACCCAAATATGTCATCATATCGGTGTCCATACCGGTCTAATGGTCGTTTTCTTCAAACGGTAATATATCCGTTGGACACCGGCATACCGGTGTCAGAGACCGGCATACCAGTCTCAGAAAGAGCTGTTAGGGCTTGTCTTGTATTTTACTACAAATTAAGCCCCAATTCATTTTTGCTTGGTTAGACACTCAAGATACAACCTCCATATCATCTCATAGAGCAAAAACAAGAGTGTTTCAGCCTTCATATTCATAAACACTCATACATCAAGCTCACACTCACTACACCTTCATATACATTTGTAGTGAGCTTAGATCACTTGGGTAACCAACTCACACAATCTTCTTTATCATTGTCGGTATCCAAGTGTGTTTTACAACTTCAAATTCTAAACACTTGAGATTTATGAGATCCCATCGTTTGAGTAATTTGTAAAGGTTCATGAGTGCGTTTACGAAGAAAACTCATTATAGAGGTTTTTTAGTGAACCTATATCTAAAACTCAAAGTGTAAAGGTTTGAAGTGCACCTTGCGTAAAACTCTTGGTTGCGAGTGAGCCACGACAAAAACTCAGTTCCTAGTGAAAAGCTTCAAGCGCGGCTTGGGGGAGTGGACGTAGGCATTGTTGGCCGAACCATTATAAATCTCGGTCTTGTTTTCTCTATCCTTACTCTATTTACATATTGCAAGTTTCATTTATATATATGCTTATTGCTTAGGAACTTGCATACAGGTTAGTTATTGCAATAGAGAAAATTGACCTTAAGCTTAATTGGTAAAATAGACCTGCAAAGAGTTTTTAATTCCGCATATTTTAGCCTAACCCAATTCATCCCCCATCTTGGATATAGAACTTGTTTATCGCTATTACTTGTAGGTAATTTCAAGTCATACATGACAATATGACGTGCCATCTTCAATTTCTTGGTTTGCTAGTCATTAGCTAGTAAGAGGCGTGGCTTAGCATTCCGAAGGAATCAACTCCCTTAACTAGTTCTAAATTGGGAAGAATTTAGAAGATATGATGTTCCTTATCTAGTATGAGACCTTTGGATCAGAATTTTAGAATTAGAATTTGAGCCACCATAAACTATCAGATATAATAATATCATACTAGTGAGAAGTGTTGGGATTTTAGTTATGGAAGCACGATTTAGGTGAAATCGTATTTTTATTTTTATTTTTTCTAAATAACTTACTCGATATCATATATCGCTAATTTATTCATATTTCATCTAAATCATTTGTCGAAATTAAATAACGACAACAAAATAGATTTCAAAAAAACCACAACATTTTATGAAAATAATT
Source organism: Zanthoxylum bungeanum (assembly GCA_019454045.1). Classification (NCBI taxonomy): domain Eukaryota; kingdom Viridiplantae; phylum Streptophyta; class Magnoliopsida; order Sapindales; family Rutaceae; genus Zanthoxylum; species Zanthoxylum bungeanum. The sequence continues at coordinate 3,789 of SKCR01033909.1, read as the reverse complement.
TTAGACAAATTTGCACAATACGATGACCGGTCAAAACAGTCAGCAAATACCTAGCTGGGCTAACCCAGTCACATAAAAAGTGACTGGTCAGCCCCTCAACATGGCTACTCCATAAATAGTGCACTGCATGACTGCACAAGCTTGTTTTTTTGGACTGATTTTGCCGATTTTGCTATTTTTGTGCAATTCGTCAATTTTAACTGCAGAATAATTTCCAAAAACTATTTCAACACCCAATAACATCCAGAAATATTCAAATATCAAATATTTCTTGTAAAATAAATTAATTTTTAGATTTGATCAAATTAAATTATTTATTTATTTATTTTCATGCTAAATTCAATTTTCCAATAAGTTAATTAAATTAATTCTACACTATTCAAGATCACGACATATGAAATACTCAAAAGTAATTCTAGGTGCCACAAGAGTGATCATAATACTCTAAAATGACAATAAGTTATCCTATAACAAATTGAGTTCAAATTTCATAAATTTCAGTGTATTAATTTTATACATGCATATAAACATCCAAAACAATTAACTAATTATTTCCATCAACATTTACCAGAAAAATAAACACATCATCATGCTATAAAATTATTAGAGCTAATAGAAACAATTTCTAATTAAAGAAAGAATAAAAGAATTACCTTAATCCTTAATTTTCTTCTTAATCTTAGTTGCAATAATTTTCTTTTTAATTTTCTCACATTTTTCCCTTCGGATGCTTTAAGTTTTATTTTCAAAACCCCCTAAATGAAAATAAAACAATTTCAAGCCTAATAAGGCTCGTAATTGCCGAAAATGGAGGTAAATTTGTCATTTTATTAAACATTTTACTTGATTTAAATTTTGCCACAAAATATAACAAATGAATATTTATAAGGTTTAGCCAATCAAATTATATCATGTGTTATTACAAATGTTATAGTTATATGGAAAAATTAATTAACTAACTAATTAATTACAAATGTATCTATATTTGTCTAAATTTTAAACCATAGAATTTAATAATAAATAAATTATTAATTTTTTAATATTGTATATGTGATAAAATTAATTAAATCTAATATGTATCTGAAGCCGTGAAAAATGGAGAGAATCCATGCCTTCAAAATATTTGACTTGTCGATTTAGAGTCCAGTTGAATTTGGGCTTTAGATGGGCCTAAAAATGTTTAGCCTTTAGTCCAGTAATGACTTCCTAGTGAATGCACCAACAAGATTAGAATTTTCCTCTTCTTTTGTTATGATTGCAATTAATTGTTAAATACTTATTAAATTTAGGAATGTTTTTCTTCTTCCAGAAAAGGGCCCTCCTATTTGATAATTATAACATCTCTGATCTGGAAGATGTTACCGGCAGGGAATAGGCCATACTATTCTCCTAAGCCTCTGACTTTTGACTGTGAACAATACTAATACTCTTTTCAAATGTAATCTCTCAGACGGAACCAATGCCCGAAACTATGACATAATACAAAATAGTTCCCATACGATTAAATATACAAACATCAATTATCTTAAAAATTCTATACATGAATACTTATACACATCTTTAACATACGACTGTCTGGACTAGACCTTACTTAACTCGATTGACTCAAACTTTGACTGGTGGACTCAGACCCCCTGGTGACTGCCATCAATATCCGTCCTCCCTAGCTCGTCCTCCAGGAATATCTGCAAAACAAATAAACTGGGGGTGGGGGTTAGATCGTCGTACGATCTAAGTGAGTGGACTATAAAACTGAAATACTATAATAAAATCACATGGTTCTGAAATCAAAGTCCAATAATAACTTTACCTGAAAACTCTTTTCTGAAAAGTGTTGGACAGTTATGACCCAAAGAGTCACTGTTTGTAAAAGACATTGTGTTTTTTGTACAAAATTAACTATGTAGTAATGAAATTGTCTTTTACCGTTTTGTATTTATTTACTTTGATATATAAATGGTAAAAGTCCTTATGATTAGTTCTGGATTGAGATGATATGAGACAGTATCAATCCATAAAGGTTTAATCATTAAATATCCCTAGTCATAGTATTATCGAGATCGGACATCGATAATGCGGAATAGACTAGTATTGCACTTGTGCACGTTGTGAGGGCATAACGACATAGTTCTCATATATTTAAGTATTGGATACTTATAAAAGTGCGATAGGAGGTTGTGTTTTACCGATGGTACGGAAAACAGCTTCGCTCTGGATAGACCCCACGGAATCCCATTGGTAGTATGTATATGTGTCTATGGGAGTCCGCTTCAGGGTAGGTGTATTTGGTCTTAATCTGAGACTTGCATCACTAGTACTTACGACAATCGGTAAACTTTGGTTTTGGTCGTCCAGGACTTTAACAGGTTCTGTGTACGCCTCTGCTAGGTTTATTGAGAATCGTAGTGTATTGGATGTGATGTCAAGACGGAAGTATCACTTCAGACATATGAAGATGATGATCACGCAGGGATTCAGAACTGGTTCTCTATTGTGTTGCAACCATCGGGATAATATGACAAGGTCATGATTATCCGATTCAAAGAGACTAGTTGCTTGATATCCGATATGTGCTTCGTACGGGGCAGACACTATTCCAGCCCCAGGCCTTGCACGTGACATCTGATACTGGATCGCAATACATAATACTACGGTATACTACGCCTGATATAGATCATATATTCCATTAAGAATATTTCTGGAGAATTGGGTAGGCATGGCGCTTTGCTAGAAGCCAACCTTGTCTCGTAAATCGGTAAAAACGTAGTACGAGGTACGTACGTGTTCGGATAGTCCGACGACCGGATTTACTGCCAACATATCCAGGGATCTCTTGGGTCACTTCTCGAGGATACACCGATGACGTATGATTCGAACTTAATTAATCTGGGATTAATTGCGGAGAAACTTTATCTTGGATAAAGTACTATTTGAAGAGAGAGAAAGATTAATTTGGAATTAATCGATTAATAATATATTCGATATATTAAACGAGACTGGATTTCGACGTGGAATTAAAATTAGATTTTAATTCGGGCAAACGAGTTAATTTAGAGTTAATTCGTTAGCGACGTGAATAGTAATTTCGCTAGGCATAATTATTTAATTACGTCGCGATGGAAGTTCGTTAATTCGGAATTAGCGGAACCGAGCCCGGAAGTGTTTGCGGACCCACTCGCATTTTGAATCGAGTGGGGCCCACAAGTCACATCGCGAGTCACATCACTTGTCACTTTAGTGATAGTTGTCTTGTTACCTTTTTGGTGAGTGACATGCAGTCACTATTCATGATGGAGGTGGTTGTGGGCAATTAATGCAAATTTTGGCTCCAAAATTGTGTTGACGTTTTGGAAAAGCATATACAACTTTTGGTAAAGGATTTTAGGCATAATTTTGTTTTTGAAACAAATACAAAACTTGCAAAATTTATTCTCTCTCTCTCAGGCATGGCCGAATACTCTCCAAGGTGAAGGAAGCTTGATTTGTTCTTTCATCCTTTGCTAGCACAAACAAGGATCATACAAGGTGTTAGGGAACCTAATCTTAGAGATTGGAATCCTTAAAACTTGGAGCTTCATCATCTTCATCAACAAATCATCCTTGGCCGAACCTTGGAGCTTCTTGGAAGAAAAGTTTTGTTGATCTTCACATCCAAACCGATCTTTGTAAGTATGATTCTGCCATACTTTTAAGATGTATTCATTCTATTTCATGGCTTAATATGATATTGGGACATCAATAGAAACCAACAAAAAGTTTTTCTGAAATCTCTTTTATAAAACTTATCTT
>SKCR01033908.1:0-42591 GCA_019454045.1 Zanthoxylum bungeanum | reverse complement strand
ACATCGTGGTGGTGTGATGATCGAATAAATTGCATCAGATGATAACACTGCAAATCCGCTGACGAAAGTATTTTTTCTCAGCAGAAGTTTGAGCGAACCGTACATAGTTCGGGTGTAGGACACTTGAGTGATTGGCTATAGGCCAAGTGGGAGATTGTTGGACAATTATGACCCATAGCATCACTATTTGTACAGATCATGGTGTTGTTGTACAAATTAACTATGTGACAAAGGAGATTGCTCTCTTATCATTTGTGATTAGATCACCTAGATATATAAATGATAGGAGGTCCTTATGATTTGTTCCTGGATTGAGAATGATATGAGACAGTATCAGTCCACGAAGGATAAATCATTAAATATCCCTAGTCAGAGTATTATTGAGATTGGACATCGATAATGCGTAAAAGACTGGTATTACACTTGTGCGCGTTGTGGGAGCATAACGACATAGTTCTCATATATTTGGGTATTGGATACTCATGCAAGTGTAATAGGAGGTTGTATTTACCGATGGTACGGAAACAGCTCCGCTCTAGATAGACCCATCAGAATTCCATTGGTAGTATGACTATGTGTCTATGGAAGTCCGAATCAGGGTATGCGTATTTGGTCTTAACCTGAGACTTGCACTGCTAATACTTGCGACAATCAATATACTTTGGTTTTGGTCGTCCAGGGCTTTAACAGGTTCTGTGTACGCCTCTTCTGGGTATATTGAGAATCGTAGTGTATTGGAAGTATCACTCCAGTCATACTGGAGATGATGATCACGTAGGATACTGAACTGGTGCTCTTATATGATGCAGCTATCGGGATATTATGCCTAGGTCATATTTATCCGATTATAGAGACTAGTTACCAGAGATCCGATATGTGCTTCGTACGGGGCAGACACAATTCCAGCCCTAGGCCTAGCACGTGATATCAGATACTGGATCGTAGTACGTGATACTGTGTATACTACGCCTGATATAGATCGCATATTCCTTTAAGAATATTTCTGGAGAATTGGGTAGGCACGGTGCTTTGCTAGAAGCCAACCATGTCTTGTAAATCGGTAAAAATGTAGTACTAGGTACGTACGTGTTCAGATAGACCGACGACCAGATTTACTATCAAAATATCCTGGGATCTCATGGGTCGCTTCCCGAATATTCACCGATAACGTATGACTCGCACTTTGTTAATCTGGATTAATTAGATGAGAGAGAAAATTAATCTTGGATTAATCACAGAGATATTTTATTTGGGATAAAATACTATTTAAAGAGAGAGAACGATTAATTTAGAATTAATTGATAAAATAATATATTCGATATATTAAAACGAAATTGGATTTCGACGCGGAATTAAAATCGGATTTTAATTCTTGCAAACGAGTTAATTTAGAATTAATTCGTAAGCGACGTGAATAGTAATTTTGCTAGGCATAATTATTTAATTAAATTTGATTAATTACGTCGCAACGGAAAATTCGTTAATTCGGAATTAGCGAATCCTATCAAAGTTTATGTAATGCATTTTTACTTACCTGGCTCGCCAGCTGCCATCTGACTTGCCTGTTGCTTCGAATTGAGTTGACATGGTGGTGAGGTGTTTAGCCCCCAAGGTTCATCCCTGTAAGATGTTCCGATCTCTAGGAATCACTACCGAACTAAACTGATGAGAGTTGGTTCATTTCCGAACTGTTACCGGTTTGAGATTTTTAAACTGTGCTCCATTTTTTGAGCGCCATTTCCGGCATGCTAAACCTCATTCTGAGGCGTCACTGGTGGTTGTCTATTTTTGAACTATGCTCCATTTTCGGAGCGCCATTTTCAGCGTCTAATGTGTGTGCTCCATTTTGGAGTGCCATTTTCGGCATCTATTGTGTGTGCTCCATTTTGGAGCGCAATTTTCAGCATCTGCTATATGTGCTCCATTTTGGAGCGCCATTTTCGGCATCTGTTGTGTGTGCTCCATTTTGGAGCGCCATTTTCAGCATCTGTTGTGTGTACTCCATTTTGGAGCGCCATTTTCAGCATCTGCTGTGTGTGCTCCATTTTGGAGCGCCATTTTCGGCATCTATTGTGGTAGTGGTCCATTTCCGAACCATACTGTGTGAGAATGTGGCTCATTTTTGAACCGTTACTTGATGAGATGGTCTTTGCCGCTACAAACCTGGGAATTGCATATATGTGATATGTATGCATGTATGCATGTATGCATGGAAATGTTTCCTCTTCTGATAGGTTAGGCCTTCCTTGTGCTCTTTGGTGCCATTTGCCTACAAAAGTCTTTGGTCGCCCCTTGGGCCTGCTCGTAGTTCCTTTCTGTCGATTCTCTCATGGTGATTGCTCTATTTCCTTTAGTCTCATTGCTCAAGTTCTCGATAAATCCCTTATTCGCGGGGTGGTTGCCCCCAGTCTTGTCTTAGCTTTCGCTTCTTGCACTAGGTCAAAGTAGATCATGTGATGTGACGTTCCGAAACTGCTGATGATGGAGGCCTCGAACCTGGGACTCATCCCTAAAACTAATGATGATGTGGGCCTCGACCCCAAACTGATACTGATGTGGACCTCGCCCCAAACTGGTACTGATGTGGGCCTCGCCCCCAGACTGATAGTGATGTAGGCCTCGCTCCCAGACTGATACTGATGTGAGCATCACCCCCAGACTGATACCGATGTGGGCCTCACCCCCAGACTGATACTGATGTGGGCCTCGCCCCCAGATTGATACTGATGTGGGCATCGCCCCCATACTGATACTGATGTGGGCCTCGCCCCCAGACTGATATCGATGTGGTGTTGCATATCAACATGATGTATTGCCTCTCACGTGATAGTCCTGATAGCTGAACATATTTTCATCCTCAACAGATGCTTCATGTCGAAACCAAAGAACCTTCAAAGTACTTAATATACTCAAATCCGACCGTTTGAGTGCATGATTCGAACTAGACTCCTAGTGTGTGTATGCCAAGGCTCTATCGCAGCTTAATCCTTAAGTAAGCCAACTCGATGATTTGCCTCGGAGAATTGGATCAGTGCGTCTTAACCAACCTAGATGTCTTGATCATACTCTGTGATTACTTCTTCGTACTCAACATGATATGGTTTTCTTCTTTCTTTCTTTCGTCTCTTTCTTCTCATTCTTTTCTTTTGAACTTTTTTGTTTTTCTTTTCTTTTTTCTTTCTTTCTCTTCTTCTGACACACCTACCCTTTAAGGTAGTATTTCTCCTCATGGTGGTCCTAATACTCGCCCATGGGTAGCTTCACGCTTATCGGTTATAGGTGGTCCATTTTTTTCTTTTTCTTTTCAGAGACTTTTTCTTTATTTCCAACCATATCATATATCGTAGCATAAGTAAACCAGGATGGACATCTAGGCAAATGGTCATTCACCGATCCCCATCTCTTCAACTAGTCATCTTGTCGACTACTCAGGCTTTCACTGCTAAGATCCTATGATTAAGTGTTAGTGAGTCTAGTCAAGATCAACTACTCAAAATATCGGACAAGAGTACCTCTCGCACTTTATCATTTATAAGGTTTCACCATGAAGTAATCAATTTCTCATCGGACTCATGCTTAACTGTTGAGGAAAAGACTCACATAAGTAGGCAAAATCAGTGTCTTTATTAAAAAGAAACAGGATTGTAATCAAATAAACTGGGAAAACATCTCCATCGTTTGCATCATTATCTTCTTCCTTGTCCTATGGTTCTTTATTGCTGCTATCCCATATCCCAATGCAAGAAGCTTGGGGGCTGAGAGTTTGGAGGACAAAGGTTTCGGGTAGGCCAGATTTGATCATGTAGGTGGGTGGTGGAACAGAGTGGTAGTTAGGTAGAGGGTTTCTGTGGGTGTTGGGTTGCTCTTTTTCTGGATCAGGTATTTTATGGGCTTCAATGAGGTTTTGGATCTCATGCCTAAGGCGGGTGCATTTTTCAGTTTCGTGGCCTCTCCTCTGATGGAAGTGACAATATAGGCTTAGGTCGAGGTTAGGTGGCACAGGGTTTGGAATTGGTTTAGGCTCTAAGGGTTCTAGGAGTCCTTGCATCTTCAGCTTTTCAAACACTTTCGACAAAGGTCTACCAAGATTGGAGAATCGCCTGTTTCTGACGGTAGCGATCTCAGCAGTAGCAGGCTTGGTCTCAGAAGGCCCCCCAAAAGTTCTTCTATTCTGGCCATAGAACTTCATATTATCAGCTTCTTCCTCCTCAATATCCATGATGGTCTCCCTATACTGTCGAAAATCGCCAATCATAGAAGTCATTCTCCTCAGCTTGCCGTAAATCGAGGGCTTAGTACCCTAGATAATCATTTTGATCTGGTCCTTCTCTGAGGGCCGAGTCTGTATTTTCAGAAGCTGGCTTCTCCAGCAGTCCACATAGTCCTTGAAGCTCTCCTCCGGCTTCTGTTTGGTGTTCTCTAAGTCACGGAGTGACAAGTCGATCTCCAGGTCTGTAACATACTGTTTTAGGAAAGCCTCCGCCAGTTCCCTCCAATCATCCTTAATCTTCCTCTCAAGGCTGTGATACCATACCACGGGTGCCCTTTCAAGCGACATCCCAAACATTTTCTGAACCTGATGCTGCGATAGGCCCACTGAACTCATTACAGAGACATACTGCCGGAGATGGACCCTCGGGTCCCCATTCCCATTAAATTTGGCTATATCAGGCATTTTGAACTGAGCTGGCAACTGTTCCTCAAACGTCATCGCCTCATAGTCTAACAAATTTTCATGCTTACCCCTCATTTTACGGGTAACCGACTCCACCTGATCTCGGAGTTTCTATAATTCGGTATGAGACCCGGCTATTCTTCCCGCAACGTATTCAGCTATATCATCATCAAAACCAGGGATATCATCATTCAATCTAGTTGGAGGGTCTTCACGCCTCTCATTCTCAGAACCTCCCCCAACTTGTGGCACAACCATATTAGTCATAGTAGTTATCAAAGCTTGCAGTTGCTCGGTAACCTTAGTGAGATTAGCTTCCAGCTGATCCATACGAGATGCTTCGTTAGCTGATTTGCTCATGTTTTCTAAAGGCCTCTTGACAAGTCTTCCCTCTTCCCTAACCCAATGGGTATCTATGATGGCTTTTATACACACGGGTTAACATGATGCATGTATGCATGAGATGCATGAGATACGTGCGATGCATGGAATATATAAGTCGGCCCATTATCATTTTAAAGTATTCAATCATATCATTGCGTGGTGCAAACTTGTCCCATTTGAAAAGTGTTGGACAATTATGACCCATAGCATCACTATTTGTACAGATCATGGTGTTGTTGTACAAATTAACTATGTGACAAAGGAAATTGCCCTTTTATCATTTGTAATTAGATTACCAAGATGTATAAATGATAAAAGGTCCATATGATTAGTTCCGGATTGAGATGATATGAGACAGTATCAATCCACGAAGGTTTAATCATTAAATATCCCTAGTCAGAGTATTATCGAGATTGGACATCGATAATGCGTAAAAGACTAGTATTACACTTGTGCGCGTTGTGGGAGCATAACGACATAGTTCTCATATATTTGGGTATTGGATACTCATGCAAGTGTAATATGAGGTTGTGTTTACCGATGGTACGGAAACAGCTTCACTCTGGATAGACCCCGCGGAATCCCATTGGTAGTATGACTATGTGTCTATGGGAGTCTGCAATCAGGGTAGGTGTATTTGGTCTTAACCTGAGACTTGCACCGCTAATACTTGCGACAATCAATATACTTTGGTTTTGGTCATCTAGGGCTTTAACAGGTTCTGTGTACGCCTCTTCTGGGTATATTGAGAATCGTAGTGTATTGGGTGTGATGTCAAGATGGAAGTATCACTCCAGTTATATGGAGATGATGGTCATGCAGGATACGGAACTGGTGCTCTTATATGCTGCAGCTATCGGGATATTATGACTAGGTCATGTTTATCCGATTATAGAGACTAGTTACCAGAGATCCGATATGTGCTTCGTACGGGGCAGACACAACTCCAGTCCCAGGCCTAGCATGTGACATCTGATACTGGATCGCAATACGCAATACTACGTATACTACGCCTGATATAGATCACATATTCCTTTAAGAATATTTCTGGAGAATTGGGTAGGCATGGTGCTTTGCTAGAAGCCAACCATGTCTTATAAATCGGTAAAAACGTAGTACTAGATACGTACGTGTTCGGATAGTCCGACAACTGAATTTACTGCCAACATATCTGGGGATCTCATGGGTCGCTTCCCGAAGATTCACCGATGACGTATGACTCACACTTTATTAATCTGGGATTAATTAATAAAAGAGAGAGAAAATTAATCTGAGATTAATTACAGAGATATTTTATATGGGATAAAATATTATTTAAAGAGAGAGAACTATTAATTTGGAATTAATCGATAAAATAATATATTCGAAATATTATACGGAATTTGATTTCGACGTAGAATTAAAATCGGATTTTAATTCGGGCAAACGAGTTAATTTAGAATTAATTCGTAAGTGACGTGAAAAGTAATTTTGCTAGGCATAATTATTTAATTAAATTTGATTTAATTACGTCGCAACGGAAAATTCGTTAATTCGGAATTAGCGAATCCGAGCCCGGGAGTGTTTGCGGGGGCCGCTCGCATTTCGAATCGAGTGGGGCCCACAAGTCACATCAAGCGTCAAATCACTAGTCAATCGATTGATGTGATGTACAACTTGTCATGAGTGATGTGAATAGTTGATGAAGTGGTTGTGGCTTTATTGCTTTGACTTTTTGAAAGTGGAAATATGGTATATGTTTAATTGATTTTTGAAATCAATTAACTAAGACACACAACACTTTTTCTCTCCTCTCTCTTCTCTCCTTCACGCCCAAGGGGCTGTTTTTCTTCTTCTTTTCACTGCAATTGCCGTGAGATGTAGGAGAAGCTTAGGAAGTTTTGCGGCAAAATTTCCGGAGTGCTAGCACGCTTTAAGGGTCTTGCGAAGGTGATAGGGAAACCCACATGTGTGCATGGAATCACAACACAAAACTTGGAGCTTGATGGATCACCATGGCCGAATTTTGGAGGATAAAAACCTGCCCACTGCCGTGAGCTTCATGGAAAGGGAAAAGAGTTTTTATTGTTCCTCGCATCGCTCAACCGATCATTGTAAGTATTCCGCAACTTCTTTGAGTATTCACACATGAGTTTCCTTGCTTGATTTGATCCTTGGGACCTAATAGAAACCCAACAATGGTATCAGAGCCATTTTGAGCATGAAATTGAAATTAGGGTAAAATTGGGCAAAATTGATTTGAGCATGTTTGAGTGAAATTGATTGTTTGGATATGCTTAAATTATGATAACATGGTGTTATGCATTGTCAATTTGATGAATTTTGAATTGGACAAATTTTTCCCAAATCCATAGGCTTGGCCGAATGGTTGGACTGCCCTAATGTCATGGAATTTTTTGATTTTGATCATTGGATGAGTTGAAATCAATTGGGTAATGTTGATTTAGGATTTAATTGGATTGAATTCGGAATCGAACAACAAAACCCTAAATTGTCGTGAATGGATAGCATGGAAAATGATTGATTTTTTATTCAAATGTGTTGGACATGTTTTGATGAAAATGAGCATAATTAATTGAGTGAATTAGTATTTTGGAAATGTTAATTTGGTTAATTAATTATGGCATACACTTTGGTTAATTTAATTACGAAATTTGGAATTTTGAAATTAAATTAATTGGGCTTAAATTTGGAATTGGGCTTTTAAAGTTGTAATTGGGCTTAATGGGCTTGGTTGGGCCAAGTTTGGTTTAGGCTTATTGGTTGGATCCAATTGGGCCCAAAACCATATCCATAAAGTCCAAATATGACTTAATGGACCTTTAATTTTAATTGGGCCTAATGGGCCTAAATTGGTTTCTTGGCAAATAAGGGTGATTCCTTAAATGGGCTTTGGTATTTGGGTTTGACCCATATTGACCAAAAGTCCATGCCTTAAGAAATTAATTGAAAGCCCATTGGACTTTAAATTAAATTGACATTGGATGTTAATTGAGCTTTGAGACCCGTAATGATTAGACTTATAATCTAAGTCGGTAAGGTTCATTAATAAAGTGTAATTATTTAATTTGGAATTAAATATAGATTTAGTATTAAATACAAATTAAATTGGATTTAATATTGTAGTTTAATATAATTCAAGAATTCGTACTTTGAGTACTTATTCGTAAAACGAGTTTGACTCGCGCAAAATCAAATCTTTGTTTGAACATTGGATGGTCATTAATTATCAGATTAATTAATTGGATTAGATTGATTGATAACATGCTTTGTGTGAATACATGGATGCGATGTATGAATAATGCATATCGGATGGATATTAGATGGGTGAGGGCAATTTTGGAAATTGTTGTAATAAGTATCGAATTTATTAATTGGACCTGCGTGTCCAGCCTATTACCTCTTGACTCTGTGTATTTTTCTTCTCACCTATTCCCCTCAATGTAAATGAGGTTTCTTTAGAATTGTTATGTAATCGGGTAGAAGTAATACTTGTGCTAGCGGGAGAGAGGAAATGGAGAGATTTGTTCTAGGAACAATATGTTAAGTATCCATCTGCATATCATTATTATATTTATTTACGCGCCTTATTATGTGTTTAGAATGCATTTTTAAGGGTGTATGATGATGAGGCCTTAACAAAGATAATTAATTGGTTGCAAATTACGCGAAAAATCCTCAAAATATATTAAGCGTTTTTCCTTCCATTGAGTGATTCTTACTCAAGATCCAAGATTGTCACTGGTTTGTTGGCCAAAGTCAAGACCTTTGTCCGTCGCGGATGTGTTTGAATCATGAAGGCTTTGTTCCATATCGGTGTCTTGTCCAAGTTGTGATTTGTTGGCCAAAGTCAAGATCACTTCTTGTCCATCGACATTGATTACGATGCTTTCCATGGTCAATGGGTTCCGCTTAACTGAGATCACTAAGTTTGTTGTGCCAAAGCCAAAGCTTAGTTGATTCAGAGGAAAAAGGTTAGGGAATATATTGGATATATTGGCATATATAAGATATATGTTTCAGACTTGGATGTCCACCTACTGGATCTAGGAATTGGATGGGATCCAATTGATCTTAGAGATCTACCTAGTTAAACTTTATACAATTTGTTGGTCAAAGTCAAGGTTGTGTATCTTTTAATGGGATCCTAGCCCACTAGGAAACAAGGTTTCCTGAGTACTCAACAGAGGGTTAGAGGCTCGCCGAAAAATAGTGGGAGGTAAGTATTAAATTTGCAATATTCGTTTAGTTACTTGCCATACGCGCTCATTTCAATTTTTTCGTCATATAATTAATATATTAGTTGGACTGATATTTAATCGTTGTTTTAATTAAAATAGTTGGACTGTATTCAAACTATTTCAAATTATAGTTGATTATATGATTGGATTATAGTAATCAATATATTTGAATTTAATCAATTTAATTATAGTTGATTATAGTTAGACTATAGTAATCATTATATTAAATAGTACCAAAAATCGTTGATTAAATAGTTGGACTATTGGAATCAAGATAAATGAAAGATTAGTGTTTAAAACATAACCCTAGGTGAAAATGGTTTAAAACGACTTTAATTTTCAAATTGGGAATAATACCTCTGGATAGTCTTGAGAAACCGAGAAGTTATTTTATTTGATAAAATGACATCTCGAGCCTAAGCCCGGAGTTCAGCAAATAGTAGAACATGATATTTGGAATATTCATGTGATTATAACTTTAGTGCTTAATCCATTATGCTTACCGCAATGACACTTTAATTTCGTCGTCAGAATTAAGGATTAGATCCTTGAACCATGATGATGAAATTAAAGATCTTCATAGATTAGATCTTAGAAGTACAAATTGCAATAGTAAACTCTTGGAGAGTTAATGGCTATACTCAAGGAGACAAAGCCAAAGTTTGCAATATGGCAAGAAGCGCAAGGCGTATCTTACTTCGACATTCCAGAAGACCAAGGCTAGGCCGAAGGCTTATGGGTGTGGAAATGGGCAAAGGCAAAGTCATTATAGTCTTATGGGAAGACAAATGACATATCCCAAGATGTCTACCTAAATTATGGCAAACGGGGTCACTGAAGCGTGACTGCCGTATGGACAAGGCAGACTTGAAGGAAGAGAAGACGGGCAAGGTTTTGACTTCAAATATGTTTGTCATTAATATGTTCACTACTAGTATTAAAATTGGATTTTAGATACTAAGTGTGGTATATAAATATGTACTGGTGTGCAGTATCTGCTGATTAGCAGGACACTGACTTCAGTTGAGATATATCGATGAATCGGAAACGGGACGAGAGTCGCTGTTTTAACCATAGATACCTAAGTTTAGGAAATACCCTTCGGGTGCGTACTTAAATTAGGAAACTGTTATAATGTAACTAGTTTGACTAGAAACATTATCTCTATATCAGGGTTTAATCCGTTGCGGATATACCTTTATATTCTAGGACACTAAAGTGTTTTATTTTATAAAGATGATATTGAGATAAACACATTAGATGTGAATAACAATATTTGTATTTTGAATATAAATGAATCTCAAACGTATAACATGACAAACAAATAGCTCAAAACTGAATTAATCAGTTGAGACTTATTTGTGGCATTGTTGTCCGGGACACATTAAACAAGACTCGTATATCCACACTTTTGAAGAGTGGATACTAGGACGGATTTGATTCTATTCAAATGATGTCTACGAATCTAGTTTATTGGGCAAAGTGCCTATAACACCTTTTTACTTGGTAAAAATGTAAATGCCACCGATATGTTAGCCCTCGTTCATAGTGACGTAAGTGGGCCCATGTCTAGCTAGGCTAGATGTAGATATGAATGTTTTGTGACCATTACGGATGTGGCATCGCGTTATGGTTATGTGTTTCTTTTAAAACACGAATTGGAAACTTTTGATTAATTCAAAGAGTTTCGACACGAAGTAGACAAACAGATCGCCTAAAGTATTAAACATCATGATTGGACCGTGATGAAAATACTTAAGCAATAAGTTTCTCAAATACTTGAAAGAGTGTAGTATTCTTTCAATATGGACTCCTCCCGGAACACCTCAGTTGATGGTGTGTCCATACTGAGAAACCAAATTTTGTTGGACATGATAAAGTTAATCATGAGTCGCTCTGAGCTACCATTTTCCTTCAAGGGATACGCATTTAAACAGTGCAACGCTCATTTTGAATAAGGTTCCGTGAAAATCTGTTAGACAGACTTCATATTAGATATGAACAGGAAAGAAATTGGGTTTTCTCATTCTTGAAGATTTGGGAATGCTAGGCATATGTTTGGATGATACCAAACTAGAACCCAAATCGGATAAGTGCCTAACATGTGGGTTATCCTAGGGAAACCAAAGTGTAGACAACAGAACTTGACGACGCTGTTTCTAGGTTCGCGGCCTAGTTGGGAAGTACGAAATAACATTGAGTCGCCACCCGGTGTGAACCGGGACAAAGATTTAAGGCCGCACTCACCCCTCGTAAGGGAAGACCTCAAACCATTGGGTTTGGAATGGTCCCTTACTTATGTCACTTGTGATGATATAATTTGTTCAATAAACTAACTGAATCTATTCAACATTCATGCTCAAGGGTACTTAGATCTAACATGCTTTCATCCAAATAATTCCACGCAATGTAACACAACAAGCATATTGAACCATTAAATCAACATGTATAAATCATTACCCAACGCATCATAAACTAAGAACATGTATAATGAACAACCTAAACATGCTTTAACAAATAAATAACAAACTAAATTAAACCATGCTTTAAATAATAAACAAATAACCTAAGACTATAGCATGCTCAAATACAAATTTGGATGAGACGAGATACGTGTATCTTAAGTGGTACGTGGCATTGTATCCCGAGTGCAGAACATACTACCGTCCATTCGGAATCGGCTATGGAATTTACGTCCGGGTTTCCATCCGATATACCACAAAAGGGAACACATATCCCACTCATCCAACAATCACATCATGCTTCAAACGACTCTCATGCAATTATATATCAAAATAAATAAAACAAAAATAAAGAAGATAAGTAAAAAGGTGCCCTCAGGTCTAACCTCTTTTGTCGTCTAAGAAAGGGCGTTACACGTCCGTTGGAAGGGAGATTGATCCGATGTTTTTCCAATTCGTCTACTCAACGTCTTCCCTCGTTGTTTTGATGCTTGGGCTGCTGTTTTAAGTCTGTTTCACTGCTGTTTCGCTGCTCCGTTTCAGGTCACTGTTTTGGTCGTTTAGTGGACTGTTTTGGGTGATTTTGAAGAGGGTTTAGGACAGTTTCTGGGTGTGTTTTCTGGACAGTTCCTGGGCAGTTTTCTGGGCATTTTGTAAGGGGATTTATGTGTTCGGATTCTGGACAGTTTGTGGGGGGCAGGCGTGAGGCCAAGGTATGGTTCGTGGGCTGCGATGTGGCTTTTAACGTGAAGGCTAGGCGTGGCTTAGGTTCTTTGAGTGAGAGTGGCTACGTGTTGGCAAGAGGCCTAAAGGCATGTGTGTTGACTGCTTGCTAAGGGGACGTGTGGAGGGTGCAAGTGCATGGGTGAATTTTGAGGCGTGGAGGCTGTGCAGAGGGTTAGGCGTCTTTGTTAAATGCGTGGGGCTGAGTGGCGCTGTTCACGTGAAGGGCTGGCTATAGAGTGAACGTGGGGGCTGGCTAAGGGCAGTGGATGATTTGTGGCTTGCGGCCAGGTAAAGGCAGTGTAGAGAAGGTTTGACAAAGGTAATGTGAGTGGAGTTTGGGCGTGAATAACCTAGGTTTATTCCCTTTGTGTTTTCCGTAAGAATCAGCCAGCCAGCCAGGGTTTGAATGTGTGGAGAGGGGTTATTTTTATAGGCAAGGGGATGGGTTTTACCTTGTTGGGGAAGGAATATGATTTGTGTATTAATTGGGGATATCGTTTAATTTAGTATGTGATAAGGAAATCTTTTAATTAGGGGAATTGGTTTGATTTGTTCTTTTTAATTAAGGATATGATTTATTTAAATTGGTAGGTGATTTAATTAAATTAGGAATGTGTTTTATTTAAATTAGGAATTTAATTTAATTTAATTTCAAGTTCAATTTAATTGGTGAATGTGATTTAATTTAATTTAAGTTTAATTTTAATTGGTTTTAATTATTTAATTTGTGAGATGTGTTTTAAATATTTAATTATTTAATTTGTGAGATGTGTTTTAATATTTTAATTATTTAATTTGTGAGATGTGTTTTAATGGGTTTGGTGTGTTTTAAAACAGAGGTCCAACAAGCGAACCCGAAGCGAAACAAGCGAGTTAAATCTGACAAAATGCTAATTTCCAACTTTACCCTTCCAACGTCCGTTTCCCGCGGCTTTCACAACTAAAGAGGTAGTGTCTCCATACGAGACTCATCATCGGGCTAATATGCAAAAATGCAATGCCTACAGTCGCCCCACTTTGATGGGACTTGTGCAGTGTGTGACAATGACAATCTTATCAAAGTACGTGCAATGCATTTTTACTTACCTGGCTCGCCAGCTGTCACCTGGTCTGCCTGCTGTGCTGAGTTGATAATGCTAAACCCCGTACCTAGGGCGTCGCGGTTGCGTCTCCGTACCTAGAGTGCCGCAGTGATGATGTTGGTTGTCTGGATGCTAACCCCGTACCTAGGGTGTCGCAGTGACGTCTCCGTACCTAGAGAGCCACAACTATCTGAATAGTCCACATGTCGTACCTGGCGTGCTAACCCCGTACCTAGGGTGTCGCTGTGGTCTTAATGCTAACCCCGTACCTAGGGTGTCGCAGTGACGTCTCCGTACCTAGAGAGCCACAAAATGTCTGAATAGTCCACATGCCGTACCTGGCATGCTAACCCCGTACCTAGGGTGTCGCTGTGGTCTGAATGTTAACCTCGTACCTAGGGTGCCGCAGTGACGTCTCCGTACCTAGAGAGCCACAAAATGTCTGAGTGCTAACCCCGTACCTAGGGTGTCACGGTGATGCCTCCGTACCTAGAGTGCCACAAATGTCTGAGTGTTAACCCCGTACCTAGGGTGTCGCAGTGACGCCTCCGTACCTAGAGTGCCACAAATGTCTGAGTGAAACTGATCTGATATCTCCATACCCGGAGTGCCGTACCTGGCAAAACTGATCTGATATCTCCATACCCGGAGTGCCGTACCTGGCTGAACTGATATCTCCATACCCGCAGTGACGTATCTGGCTGAACTAATATCTCCATACCCGGAGTGCCGTACTTGGCTGATCTGATATCTCCATACCCGGAGTGTCGTACCTGGCCGATCTGATATCTCCATACCCGGAGTGCCGTACCTGGCTGATCTGATACTGATGTCTCCATACCTGGAGTGCCATACCTGGCTGATCTGATACTGATGTCTCCATACCCGGAGTGCCATACCTGGCTGACTGATATCTCCATACCTGGAGTGCCGTAACTGGCTAACTGATATCTTCATACCTGGAGTGCCGTACCTGGCTGATCTGATATCTCCATACCCGGAGTACCATTCCCGGCGTGCTATTCTCGGCGTGCTCATCCTTGAGCTGTCCATTCCTAGACTATATCTCCATTCTCGGAGTGTTGCTGTGATATGGTGTGATGAAGTCCATTCCCGAACTGTTGAGATGAGGCTTTATTCCTCCCGAGCTTTATTCCCGAACTGTTGAGATGAGGCGTTATTCCCGAACTGCTGACTGTGTAGAGATAGGGCTTTATTCCCTGATTGTTTGGACTGTGGGCTTTGTCCCCGAACTGCATTGAGATGAGGCTATATTCCCCTAGGCTTTGTTCCCAAACTGTGTTGACTGTGGGCTTTATTCCCTTAGGCTTTGTTCCGAAACTGTATTGAAATGAGGCTTTATTCCTCTGGGCTTTGTTCCCGAACTGTGTTGTGATAGGGCTTTATTCCCATGGGCTTTGTTCCCGAACTGTATTGAGATGAGGCTTTATTCCTATGGGCTTTGTTCCCGAACTATGTTGTGATAGGGCTTTATTCCCCTGGGCTTTGTTCCCGAACTGTATTGAGATGAGGCTTTATTCCTCTGGGCTTTGTTCCCGAACTGTGTTGTGATAGGGCTTTATTCCCCTGGGCTTTGTTCCCGAACTATGTTGACTGTGGGCTTTATTCCCCTGGGCTTTGTTCCCGAACTGTATTGAGATGAGGCTTTATTCCTCTTGGCTTTGTTCCCGAACTGTGTTGTGATAGGGCTTTATTCCCCTGGGCTTTGTTCCCGAACTATGTTGACTGTGGGCTTTATTCCCTTAGGCTTTGTTCCCGAACTGTGTTGATATGAGGCTTTATTCCCCTGGGCTTTATTCCCGAACTATTGACTGTGTAGAGATAGGGCTTTATTCCCTGATTGTTTGGACTGTGGGCTTTATTCCCGAACTGCATTGAGATGAGGCTATATTCCCTTGGGCTTTGTTCCCGAACTGTGTTGATAAGAGGCTTTATCCCCCTGGGCTTTATTCCTGAACTGCTGACTGTGCAGAGATAGGGCTTTATTCCCTGAACTGTACTGAATGTGGGCTTTATTCCCGAGCTGAACTGAGTATAGGTTTTCTTCCTGAACTGTGTTGAATATGGGCTTTATTCCCGAACTAAACTGAATATAGGCTTTCTTCCTGAACTGAACTGGATGCAGGCTTTATTCTTGAACTGTACTGAATGTGGGCTTTATTCCCGAGCTGAACTAAATATAGGCTTTCTTCCTGAACTATGTTGAATATGGGCTTTATTCCACTGGGCCTTGTGCCCAAACTGATATGGGCCTCGCCCTCGATCTGATGCTGATGTGGGCCTCACCCCCAGTATGCCATACCCTGCAGAAACTGATACTGAACTAATGTGGGCCTCGCCCCCAGAATGCCATACCCGGCAGAAACTGATGCTGAATTGATGTCGGCCTCGCCCCTAGAGTGCCATACCCGGCAGAAAGGCCTCGCCCCTAGAGTGCCATACCCGGCAGAAACCGATGCTGAACCAATGTGGGCCTCGCCCTCAGAGTGCCATACCCGGCAGAAACCGATGCTGAACCAATGTGGGCCTTGCCCCTAGAGTGTCATACCCGGCAGAAACCGATGCTGAACCAATGTGGGCCTCACCCCTGGGACTCATCCCCAAAAACTACTACTCATATGTTGCTGATTCTGGTTGGCTTGTCTTTTCCGCTTTCTCTTTTTCTTCTTTGAAACCTGTGAATACAAAACAAAACAAACACAAAGAAAGAATGCAAAATGTGTTACGTGTATGCATGCATGCATGAATGAATTTCCTATTCCGTTGGGTTAGGTTTTCCGCCAGTTCTCCAGGTGATTGCTCGACCTTCTCTCTAGTCTCATGACTCAATATCTTGTTACGTCCTTGATTCACGATGTGGTAGACTGGTCGCCCCCAGTCTTTGATTTAGCTTTCTGCTTTCCGCTGCTTACACTTGGTCAAGATGAACCATATGGTGGGGCCTTTCCATATCATCATATTATATCACATGCTACGAAATAGTCTCAATAGTTATACATATCATTGTCCTCAAAGAATGCTCAGTAATGAAACCAGAGAACCTTCAAAACATTCGATGCAACTCAAATCCAAGTCTTTGAACAAATGATATATGCCAGACTCAAAGTGTGTGTGTGCAAAGGTTCTTTCACAGCTTGATCCTTAAGTAAGCCAACTCAATGATTTCATTTCAAAAATCGGGATCGGTGGGTCAAACCAACCTAGATGTCTCAATTATGCCTGCAGTTGCTTTTCTGTGCTCAATGTGGTATGGTTTTCTTTCTCTTTTGTCTTTTTCTTTTTCTTTTCATTTTGTTCTTTTTTCTTTTCTTTTCTTTTCTTTTTTTTTTCTTTTTTCTTTCTTTTTTTTTTCAACACACCTACCCTTTAAGGTAGCATTTCTCCTCATGGTGGTCCTAATACTCGCCCATGGGTAGCTTCACGCTTATCGGTTATAGGTGATTCAATTCTTTTCTTTAGAGACTTTTCTTTCATTTTCAACCATGCCACACATCATAACATAAGCAAATCAAGATAGACATCTAAGCAAACGGTCATTCACCGACCTACAATTTCTTCAACTAGTCACTTTGCTAACTACTCAGGTTTTCACTGCTAAGAACCTATAGTGAAGTGTTTATGAGTCTAACATAGATCAATTACTCAAATTATCAGATAAAAGCACGTCAAAGGTTTATTGTTTCTAAGGTTTCACCCTAAGGCAATCAGTTTCATCATCGGACTTATGTCTAACTATTAAAGACTAAAAACAAACAACAATTTTTTTCTTTTTTTTCTCTTTTTTGTTTTTCCCTTTTTTTTTTCTTTTTTTTTTCTTTTTTCCTTATTTTTTTTTTTTCTTTTTTTTTTGGGCCACCATGGTCTTTCTATTCTTGCAGTAAAGTTCTCTGTTCCTCGGTTTCCTTTTCCATGATGTCAATGTTTGTTAAACTCTTCTTTGACAAGTCTTTCTTTTTTTCTAACCCAACGGATATCTTTGATGGCTTTTAAGACACGAGGATTAACATGATGCATGTATGCATGAGATGCATGGGATGTATGAGACATAATATGCATGGGATTATCAAAAGTATAAAGGGTGGCCTCAATAGGTCATACAACTATGGTTCACATGTGGGTTTACGGGAGTGTGGACAAAGGCTCTCGTTTGACGAAGGATTACCCACAACTAGGAATCCCCACTCAAGGGTTCAAGCGACCAAGTGAGTGCACCTTTTTTATACCTTACGGTACGTGCCAACGAGTTACGGTGTGTGACTAACTGTCGAATGAATTTCCCGTTGTAGATTCCCCAGAGGGAGGGTGGAGCGAGGCTCTCTTAAGTACCCAAGCCCCTTAGGCTCTTATCGCTTGGTGACAGGAATAAACAACGAGTCCTCCAAACTAGTCTGTCACGACGAGCTACAAGTAATGATTATCTCGGTGTCTTCACAGCTTTTCCTTATAAAATGGTAGTGAGTGAAGGAAGACATCGAACCATTACCTAGCCTTAACAATGCCTTTGATTACACCTCTTTCAACTCACTATAGAAACGATTAATTAAAGCACAAATTATACACATCACAAGACATGATTTCGGGGCCGATTCTCTATCCCCAGTGGAGTCGTCAGACTGTAGACAACAGAACTTGACGACGCTGTTTCTAGGCTCGCGGCCTAGTTGGGAAGTACGAAATAACATGGAGTCGCCACCCGGTGTGAACCGGGACAAAGATTTAAGGCCGCACTCACCCCTCGCAAGGGACGACATCAAACCATTGGGTTCGGAATGGTCCCTTACTTATGTCACTTGTGATGATATAATTTGTTAAATAAACTAACCGAATCTATTCAACATTCATGCTCAAGGGTACTTAGATCTAACATGCTTTCATCCAAATAATTCCACGCAATGTAACACAACAAGCATATTGAACCATTAAATCAACATGTATAAATCATTACCCAAACGCATCATAAACTAAGAACATGCATAATGAACAACCTAAACATGCTTTAACAAATAAATAACAAACTAAATTAAACCATGCTTTAAATAATAAACAAATAACCTAAGACTATAGCATGCTCAAATACAAATTTGGATGAGACGAGATACGTGTATCTTAAGTGGTACGTGGCATTGTATCCCGAGTGCAGAACATACTACCGTCCATTCGGAATCGGCTATGGAATTTACGTCCGGGTTTCCATCCGATATACCACAAAAGGGAACACATATCCCACTCATCGAACAATCACATCATGCTTCAAACGACTCTCATGCAATTATATATCAAAATAAATAAAACAAAAATAAAGAAGATAAGTAAAAAGGTGCCCTCAGGTCTAACCTCTTTTGTCGTCTAAGAAGGGCGTTACACGTCCCTTGGAAGGGAGATTGATCCGATGCTTTTCCATTTGTCTACTCAACGTCTTCCCTCGTTGTTTTGATGCTTGGGCTGCTGTTTTAAGTCTGTTTCGCTGCTGTTTCGCTGCTCCGTTTCAGGTCACTGTTTTGGTCGTTTAGTGGACTGTTTTGGGTGATTTTGAAGAGGGTTTAGGACAGTTTCTGGTGTGTTTCTGGACAGTTCCTGGGCAGTTTTCTGGGCAGTTTGTAAGGGGATTTATGTGTTCGGTTTCTGGACAGTTTGTGCGGGGCAGGCGTGAGGCCAAGGTATCGTTCGTAGGCTGCGATGTGTTTTTTAACGTGAAGGCTAGGCGTGGCTTAGGTTCTTTGAGTGAGAGTGGCTACGTGTTGGCAATAGGCCTAAAGGCATGTGTGTTGACTACTTGCTAAGGGGACGTGTGGAGGGTGCAAGTGCATGGGTGAATTTTGAGGCGTGGAGGCTGTGCAGAGGGTTAGGCGTCTTGTTAATTGCGTGGGGCTGAGTGGCGCTGTTCACGTGAAGGCTGGCATGTTGGGCGTGAGGCTTGGTGGCCCGGTGCTTGTTCATGGGTGAGTTGGCTTATAGAGTGAACGGGGGCTGGCTAAGGGCAGTGGATGATTTGGGCTTGCGGCCAGGTAAAGGCAGTGTAGAGAAGGTTTGATAAAGGCAATGTGAGTGGAGTTTGGGCGTGAATAACCTAGGTTTATTCCCTTTGTGTTTTCCGTAAGAATCAGCCAGCCAGCCAGGGTTTGAATGTGTGGAGAGGGGTTATTTTTAATAGGCAGGGGATGGGTTTACCTTGTTGGGGAAGGAATAGGATTTGTGTATTAATTGGGGATATCTTTTAATTTAGTATGTGATAAGGAAATCTTTTAATTAGGGGAATTGGTTTGATTTGTTCTTTTTAAGTAAGGATATGATTTATTTAAATTGGTAGGTGATTTAATTAATTAGGAAGTGTTTTATTTAAATTAGGAATTTAATTTAATTAATTTCAAGTTCAATTTAATTGGTGAATGTGATTTAATTTAATTTAAGTTTAATTTAATTGGTTTTAATTATTTAATTTGTGAGATGTGTTTTAAATATTTTAATATTTAATTTGTGAGATGTGTTTTAATGGGTTGTGTGTGTTTTAAAACAGAGGTCCAACAAGCGAACGCGAAGCGAAACAAGCGAGTTAAATCTGACAAAATGCTAATTTCCAACTTTACCCTTCCAACGTCCGTTTCCCGCGGCTTTCACAACTAAAGAGGTAGTGTCTCCATACGAGACTCATCATCGGGCTAATATGCAAAAATGCAATGCCTACACAAAGTATAATACTATACATCTCACAAGAGAACAATGTAATTGTTGCTCGTCATGCGGTTTTCCTAAGAGGAATACCTATATGCAGTGGTAAGTGGGAGGAAAGTAAAACTCGATGAAATCGAGGTAGTAATACTATTCAAGACATTGATTCTTTAATGGAACACAAACAGTTCATCAAGGATGAATCTATACCATAATCCTCGAATACACAAGAGCCGCGTAGATCGGAGGGATTCAGAAAATAACCTGGGAGGTATAGGTTTCTGATCTTACCTCATAAAGATATCAATCTTATTGAGGAGGACAAACTGACTACGTATGAGGAAGTGATACAAGGTATCGACTCCCTTTTATGGAAAAGTGCCATAATGTCCGAAATAGATTCCATGTATATCAACCAAGTTTGGACACTGGTTGTTGTACTGGAAGGCATTGTGTTTATTGGTACTATGTGAGTCTTCAAGGAAGACATACATGGACGGCAACATACAAATATACATAGCTAGGCTTGTACAAAAAAGTATCGTTATCAACATTGTGTCGATTACGACGAAACCTTTTACTCGTTGCCATTGTTAAATCCATTTGGATAATGCTTGCATATGCTGCATATTTCATTTATGAAATATGGCAGCTAAACGTCAAAATCGCTTTCCTTAAACAGAAACCTTTTGGAGGATGTTTAAAATATCCTGACGGTTTTGTCGTACCAAAACAAGCAAACAAGGTTTGCAGGTAATTCGATCCTTTTATGGATTGAAGCAAGCATTAAGTTCTTGGAACTGGCGTTTTGATGTAATCATAATGGAATATGATTTAATTCAAAATGAATATGATTCTTGTGTATATAAGGAGGTTAGTGGGAGCGCAGTGACAATAAATGTTTTAAATAATGATGACATGTCATTTCTTGGAAATAACATTCCCATAATACAATCGGTGAAAGCTTGGCTTTCATGAAAAATTCTACGAAGAATTCTTGGGAGAGATAACCTTTATTCTAGGAATAAAGATCTACTGGGATAGATCTGAAAGTTGTTGACACTCTCTGAGAACTCGTACATTGAAATAAATATACGCGACCTGGTGTCTCATACGATTTTAGCATATGGAGCCACAATCAGGCCAATCCAAGTGATAGTCACTGGATTGATGTTGAGAACATCCTTAAGTATCTTAGACGAACTAAGGATGCTTTCTTAAGCTATGGAGAATGAGAACTTGAAGTGACTGGGTTCACCGTTGTAAGTTTCCTAACCGATAATAATGACTATAAGTCATAATAACGGTACTATATAGTTTGAATACCGGAACAATGAGCTGGAAATCTTCCAAGCAAGATACTGTTACCGAATAAACAACAAAAATGGAATATTGCTGCAGCTGAGGCAGCAATAGAAGCCTTCTGAATTGATAATAATCCTAATTAGATTAGGAGTAGTTCTGTTAGCAGCTGAGCTAGGCTACAACACAAGCTAAAGAATTAATGGTCTCATCAACGATCCAGATATATACTTCAAATATTCATCTGATTCGTTCGGATCATACATCATGGTGATGTGATGATCAAATAAATCGCATCAGATGATAACTTTGCAAATCCGCTGACGAAAGTATTGTTTCTCAGCAGAAGTTTGAGCAAACCGTACATAGTTCGAGTGTAGGACACTTGAGTGATTGGCTATAGGCCAAGTGGGAGAATCTAGGAATTGGATGGGATCCAATTGATCTTAGAGATCTACCTAGTTAAACTTTATACAATTTGTTGGTCAAAGTAAAGGTTGTGTATCTTTTAATGGGATCCTAGCCCACTAGGAAACAAGGTTTCCTGAGTACTCAACAGAGGGTTAGAGGCTCGCCGAAAAATAGTGGGAGGTAAGTATTAAATTTGAAATATTCGTTTAGTTACTTGCCATACGCGCTCATTTCAAATTTTTCGTCATATAATTAATATATTAGTTGGACTGATATTTAATCGTTGTTTATTAAAATAGTTGGACTGTATTCAAACTATTTCAAATTATAGTTGATTATATGATTGGATTATAGTAATCAATATATTTGAATTTAATCAATTTAATTATAGTTGATTATATAGTTAGACTATAGTAATCATTATATTAATAGTACCAAAAATCGTTGATTAAATAGTTGGACTATTGGAATCAAGATAAACGAAAGATTAATGTTTAAAACATAACCCTAGGTGAAAATGGTTTAAAACGACTTTAATTTTCAAATTGGGAATAATACCTCTGGATAGTCTTGAGAAACCGAGAAGTTATTTTATTTGATAAAATGACATCTCGAGCCTAAGCCCGGAGTTCAGCAAATAGTAGAACATGATATTTGGAATATTCATATGATGATAACTTTAGTGCTTAATCCATTATGCTTACCTCAATGACACTTTAATTTCGTCGTCAGAATAAGGATTAGATCCTTGAACCATGATGATGAAATTAAAGATCTTCATAGATTAGATCTTAAAAGTACAAATTGCAATAGTAAACTCTTGGAGAGTTAATGGCTATACTCAATGAGACAAAGCCAAAGTTTGCAATATGGCAAGAAGCGCAAGGCGCATCTTTCTTCGACATTCCAGAAGACCAAGGCTAGGCCGAAGGCTTATGGGTGTGGAAATGGGCAAAGGCAAAGTCATTATAGTCTTATGGGAAGACAAATGCCATATCCCAAGATGTCTACCTAAATTATGGCAAACAGCGTCAATGAAGCGTGACTGCCGTATGGATACACACCTTGACTTTGACCAACAAATTGTATAAAGTTTAACTAGGTAGATCTCTAAGATCAATTGGATCCCATCCAATTCCTAGATCCAGTAGGTGTATTTGGTCTTAACCTGAGACTTGCACCGCTAATACTTGCGACAATCAATATACTTTGGTTTTGGTCCTCTAGGGCTTTAACAGGATCTGTTGGGTGTGATGTCAAGATGGAAGTATCACTCCAGTTATATAGAGATGATGGTCACGTAGGATACGGAACTGGGATAAAATATTATTTAAAGAGAGAGAAAATTAATCTGGGATTAATAAATAAAAGAGAAAGAAAATTAATCTGGGATTAATTACAGAGATATTTTATCTGGGATAAAATATTATTTAAAGAGAGAGAACGATTAATTTGGAATTAATCGATAAAATAATATATTCGATATATTATACGTAATTAGATTTCGACGCGGAATTAAAATCGGATTTTAATTCGGCAAACGAGTTAATTTAGAATTAATTCGTAAGCGACATGAATAGTAATTTTACTAGGCATAATTATTTAATTAAATTTGATTTAATTACGTCGCAACAGAAAATTCGTTAATTCGGAATTAGCGAATCCGAGCCCGGGAGTGTTTGTAGGGGCCGTTCGTATTTCGAATCGAGTGGGGCCCACAAGTCAATCAAGCGTCAAATCACTAGTCAATCGATTGATGTGATGTCTAGTCACTTTGAGTGATTTGACAACTTGTCATGAGTGATGTGAATAGTTGATGGAAGTGGTTGTGGCTTTATTGCTTTGACTTCTTGAAAGTGGAAATATGGTATATGTTTAATTGATTTTTGAAATCAATTAACTAAGACACACAACACTTTTTCTCTCCTCTCTCTTCTCTCCTTAACGCCCAAGGGGCTGTTTTTCTTCTTCTTTTCACTGCAATTGCCGTGAGATGTAGGAGAAGCTGAGGAAGTTTTGCGGCAAAATTGTTGGACAGTTATGACCCATAGCGTCACTGTTTGTAAAAGACATTGTGTTTTTGTACAAAATTAACTATGTTGTAATGAAATTGCCTTTTACCGTTTTGTAATTTATTTACTTTGATATATAAATGGTAAAAGTCCTTATGATTAATTCCGGATTGAGATGATATGAGACAGTATCAATCCATAAAGGTTTAATCATTAAATATCCCTAGTCGTAGTATTATCGAGATTGGACATCGATAATGCGGAATAGAATAGTATTGCACTTGTGCGCGTTGTGAGGGCATAACGACATAGTTCTCATATATTAAGTAAAGGATACTTATGCAAGTGCGATAGGAGGTAGTGTTTTACCGATGTACGGAAAGCAGCTTCGCTCTGGATAGACCCCGTGAAATCTCATTGGTAGTATGTATATGTGTCTATGGGAGTCCGCTTCAGTGTAGGTGTATTTGGTCTTAACCTGAGACTTGCATCGCTAGTACTTGCGACAATCGGTAAACTTTGGTTTTGGTCATCCAGGGCTTTAACAGGTTCTGTGTACGCCTCTTCTGGGTTTATTGAGAATCGTGGTGTATTGGATGTGATGTCAAGACGGAAGTATCACTTCAGACATATGGAGATGATGATGACGCAGGGATTCAGAACTGGTTCTCTATTGTGTTGCAACCATCGGGATAATATGACAAGGTCATGATTATCCGATTCAAAGAGACTAGTTGCTAGATATCCGATATGTGCTTCGTACGGGGCAGATACTATTCCAGCCCCAGGCCTTGCACATGACATCCGATATTGGATCGCAATACATAATACTACGGTATACTACGCCTGATATAGATCGTATATTCCATTAAGAATATTTCTGGAGAATTGGGTAGGCATGGCGCTTTGCTAAAAGTCAACCTTGTCTCGTAAATCGGTAAAAACGTAGTACGAGGTACGCACGTGTTTGGATAGTCCGACGACCGTATTTACTGCCAACATATCCAGGGATCTCTTGGGTCGCTTCCCGAAGATTCACCGATGACGTTTGATTCAAACTTTATTAATCTAGGATTAATTACGGAGAGACTTTATCTTGGATAAAGTACTATTTGAAGAGAGAGAAAGATTTATTTGGAATTAATCGATAAAATAATATATTCGATATATTAAACGAAATTGGATTTCGACGCGGAATTAAAATTAGATTTAATTTGGGCAAATGAGTTAATTTAGAATTAATTCGTTAGCCATGTGAATAGTAATTTCGCTAGGCATAATTATTTAATTACGTCGCGACGGAAGTTCGTTAATTCGAAATTAGCGAAACCGAGACCGGAAGTGTTTGCGGGCCCACTCGCATTTTGAATTCGAGTGGGGCCCATAAGTCACATCGCGAGTCACATCACTTGTCATTTATTTGTGATAGATGTCAAAAGTCACTTTTGGTGAGTGACATATTGTCACTATTCATGATGGAGTTTGGTGTGGGCAATTAATGCAAAATTAGAGCCAAAATGCTCTTTGACTTTTTGTAAACTAATACCAAACATTTGGTATTTGTTTTTTCACTCTTGCATACGGTTTTGGAAGCCAAGAAAGAAAGAAAAACAGAACACTCTCTCTCTCTATTTTGCTTGCATTACCGTGAGCTCCATCAAGGTGAAGGAAGATTGGATTTTCTTTCATCTTTTGCTAGCACATTATAAGGATCAAACAAGGTGATAGGGAAGCTTATCTTAGAGCATGGATTTCCATTAAAGCTTGGAGCTTCATCATCTTCTTCAACAAACAACCTTGGCCGAATTTCAAAGCTTGAAGGGAAGGAAAATTTTGTTGAGCATCACATCCAATCCGTTCAATGTAAGTGTGTTTCCGCCACATTTCTTTATAGTATTCATTCAATTTCATGGCTTAAAATGATCTTGGGACATCAATAGAAACCAACAATGGTATCAATGAGCCTTGTTTAAGCATGAAATATTTTAGGGTAAAATTTGGGTAATTGATTTTGAGCATGTTTTGAATAAATTACTTGTTTGAGCATGCTTATGGATGGATGACTTTGAGTTGTATGTGATCAATTTTGAGAAAAATGGATTGGATCAATTTTTCACCCAAAAACTTGGCTTTGCCGAATATGACTTACCCTTGGAAGTCTTGGTATTTTTTTGTTTTGATGATCATTGGATGACTTGAAACGAATTGGAAATGTCAATTTTTAATTCGATCGGATTGAAAAACGAAATCGGAACAAAAACCCTTATAATGGCCGAGAGCTTCCTTGCATGTATGGACTTGATTTTTGATTCAAAAAATGTTGGACATTAATTGAACAATTAGATACATAATTAATTGGTTAAATTGTATTTTGGAAATATTGATTTAGTTAATTAATTGATGTATTACACTTTAATTAATTAAGTTATAAAATTTGGAATTTTAAAATTTGGTTAATGGGCTTAATTTTGAATTGGGCTTGAAATTATTATATTTGGGCATAATGGGCTTGGTTGGGCCAAGTTGGTTTAGGCCAATTGGATTGGATCCAAATTGGGCCTAAATCATTCCATTAAGTCCAAATGTAATAAATGGGCTTTAAAAGTTTAATTGGGCCTTATGGACTAAAATAGTTTTTTGGCATATGAGGGTGATTCCTCAATTGGGCTTGGTAATTGAGTTTGACCCACATTGACCAAAGCCCATGCCTTATAAAATCAATTGAAAGCCCATCGGACTTTAATTAAACGAACATTGGATGTTAATTGGGCTTTGAGACCCGATAAGATTAGATTTGGAATCTTAGTCGTTAAAGCGCATTAAAAGTGTAAATATTTAATTTGGAATTAAATACATGAATTAGTATTGAATATGAATTAAAATTAGATTTAATAAGTAGTTCGATATAATTCAAGAATTCATACTTTAAGTACTTATTCTCAAACGAGTTGGACTCGCGCAAATCAAATCATTGTTTGAACATTGGATGATCACTAATATTCAAAGATAATTAATTTGATTAGTTTGATTGAATAACATGCTTGAATGAATACATGGATGTGATGTATGAATAGCATATATCGGATGGATATTAGAAGGGAAATGGCAATTTTAGAAATTATTGTAAATTCAGAATTTATAAATTGGACCTGCGTGTCCAGCCTTCTCTCTCATTATTTCTTTGTATTCTCTTCTCACCTAATTCCCCTCAATGTTAATGAGGTTTCTATTATTGTATTATGTAATTGGGTAGAAGTAGAATAGTGCTAGCCGGGGAGAGGAAATGGAGTGATTTGTTCTAGGAACAATCTGTTTAAATATCCATCCACATATCGTTATTAGTTTACTTTCCGCGCCTTATTATGTTTTTAGAAATGCATGCTTAAGGGTGTATGATGAGACCTTAACAAAGATAATAAATTGGTTGCCAATTTACGCAAAAAAACCCTCAAAACATATTAAGCGTTATATCCTTCCGTTGAGTGATTCTTACTCAAGATCCAAAGTTGGCATTGGTTTGTTGGCCAAAGTCAAGACCTTTGTCAATTGCGGATGTGTTTGAATCATGAGAGTTTTGTTCCATATCAGTGTCTTGTCCAAGTCGTGATTTTTTCGCCAAAATCAAGATCATTTCTTGTCCATCGACATTGATTACGAAGCTTTCCATGTCAATGGGTCCCTCTTAACTGGAATCATTAAGCTTGTTGTGCCAAAGCCAAGGCTTAGTTGATTCAGAGGAAAAAGGTTAGGCAAATATATTGGATATATTGGCATATGTATTGTACATATGTTTCGGACTTGGATGTCCACCTACCGGATCTAGGAATTGGATTAGATCCAATTGATCTTCAAGATCTACCTAGTTAAATATCATACAGCTTATTGGCCAAAGTCAAGGTTGTGTGTTATTTAACGGGATCCTAGCCCACTAGGAAACTGGGTTTCCCAAGTACTCGACAGAGGGTTAGAGGCTCGTCTAAAAATAGTGGGAGGCTAGTATTGAATTTGCAATTTCATTCAGATACTTAGCTTTACGCGCTTTCATATTATTTCGTCAAAATTATTTTATTAGTTGGACTAACATAATGTTATTTTTCTTATAACAGTTACACTGTACCCTATATCGTTGATTAGATAGTTACACTATCGTAATCAAGATGACATGAAAGGGAAATGTCCGAGATATTATCATGGGCGAAAATGTCTTCAAGGGCACGAACTTTGCCGATTGGGAAATGAATCTGAGGATTGTCGTTGGAGCCGAGAGGCTATTATATACTATACAAAGACCTCTTGGGCCTAAGCCCAAACCTGATGAGCTACTTGAGCTGGAGCTTTGGAAGACTCACAGCGATGATTATGAAACCGCTCAGTCAATTATGCTTGCTGCTATGACTCAGCATTTCCGTCGACAGAACAGGGACTTGGATCCCTATAACATGTTGGCGAGGTTGCACGATCTTCACCGATCTAACCGAAGGTAGCAGAGATATGAGTTAGTAAAGAAGCTCTTCCGTTCACGTATGTCAGATGGCATGTCTGTTGAGTTACATGTGACACAGATGATTGCTGACATAGATGAGCTAGCTAAGATGGGGATAGTCTTAGAGGCTGAGATTACCATAGATATGATCTTACAATCTCTCCCCGATACTTGGAAACAGTTCATAATAAGCTATAACCTGATGAACACTGATGATACTCTTGGAGAGTTGTTGTCAATTCTCAAGGAAGCTGAAAGGGAGATGCTTAAGGGCAACAAGCGCAAGGCGCACTTTGCTTCGACATCTCAGACACCGAGGGCTGGACCCAATGCGAATGGAGGTGTGAAGAAGAAGAAGCATAAAAGAAAGGACAAGGCCAAATCGTCAAAGGCTTCTGGGAAGCCTAAGGAAAAATCTCAGGATGTTTGCCTCCAGTGTGGCAAGCGGGGTCACTGGAAGCGTGACTGCCGCGAGTACAAGGTGCTCCAGAAGGAGATTAAAGCGGGCAAGGCACTAGCTTCAGGTATGTTTGTTATTGAGATAAACATGACTATTTCTAGTTTTAAAAATTGGATTTTTGATTCTGGTTGTGGTACTCACATATGTACTGATGTGCAGGATCTGTGGATTAGCAGGAGACTGGCCTCAGGGGAGATTGATCTACACATCGAAAATGGGGCACCAGTCGCTGTTTTGGCCGTTGGCACTTTTGTTTTAGAACTGCCCTCGGGGCATGTACTTGAACTTAATGACTGTTATTATGTACCTAGTTTGACTAGGAATATTATTTCTGTATCTATGTTAACCCAATGTGGGTATACTTTTGTATTCAGGAACACCGGGTGTTTTATGTATAAAAATGATGTAGAAATTTGCACTGCTGTTGCAAATAATGGTCTTTATATTTTGAATATAAATCAATCTCAAACATATAATACAACAAACAAAAGGCTTAAAATGAGCAATGAAGATGAGACTTATATGTAGCACTATCGTCTGGGACACATAAACAAGACTCGCATATCCACACTTTCGAAGAGTGGGTACTTGGACAGATTTGATCCAAATTCATATGACGTCTGTGAATCTTGCTTATTAGGCAAAATGTCTAAATCACCTTTTAGCGGTAAAGGTGAACGCGCCACCAAACTGTTAGCCCTCATTCATAGTGACGTATGTGGGCCCATGTCTAGCCAGGCTAGAGGTGGATACGAATACTTCGTAACCTTTATGGATGATGCATCGCTTTATGGTTATGTGTATCTTATGAGACACAAGTCATAAACTTTTGAGAAATTCAAAGAGTTTCGACACGAAGTTGAAAAACAGACTGGCAAGAGTATAAAGACATTGCGGTCGGACCGTGGTGGCGAATACTTGAGCAATGAGTTTCTAGATTACTTGAAAGAATATGGTATTCTTCACAGTGGACTCCTCCTGGAACACCACAATTAAACGGTGTGTCCGAACGGAGAAACCGAACTTTGTTGGACATGGTCAGGTCTATGATGAGTCGCACTGAGCTACCTATTTCCTTCTGGGGATATGCATTAAACAGTGCAATTTTATTTTGAATAAGGTTCCGTCAAAGTCTGTACAACAGACACCATATGAGATATGGACAGGAAAGAAACCGGTTTCTCATTCCTGAAGATTTGGGGATGCTGGGCATACGTCAAACGTTTGGAAGGTACCAAACTTGAACCCAAATAGAATAAATGCCTATTCGTAGGATATCCTAGGGAAACCAAAGGATACTACTTCTATCACCCACGAGAGAACAAAGTATTTATTGCTCTACATGCGGTTTTCCTTGAGAAGGAATTCCTAAATGTAGTGGTTAGTGGGAGGAAAGTAGAATTCGATGAAAATCGGAGTGATACTGTTCCTGGCATAGAATCCTCAACGGAACAAGAACAGTCCATCCGGGATGAGACTGTACCATAATCTTCTATTACACAAGGACCGCGTAGGTCGGAGAGAGTCGGGAAACAACCTGAGAGGTATGGGTTCCTGATCTCACCTCATGTAGATATTATTCTCATTGAGGATAAAGAACCAGCTACGTATGAGGAAGCGATACAAGATATCGATTCCGCTTTATGGAAAGAAGCCATGAAGTCCGAAATGGATTCCATGTATACCAACCAAGTTTGGATACTGGTTGATGCACCAGAGGGCGTAAAGCCTATTGGATGCAAATGGGTCTTCAAGAAGAAGACCGACATGGATGGTAGCGTACAAACGTATAAAGCTAGGCTTGTAGCGAAGGGGTATCGTCAACGACATGGTGTCGATTACGATGAAACTTTCTCACCCGTTGCCATGATTAAATCCATTCGGATAATGCTTGCAATTGCTGCATATTTCGATTACGAGATATGGCAAATGGACGTTAAAATCGGTTTCCTTAACGGAAACCTTTCGGAGGATGTTTATATGTAATAGCCTGACGGTTTTATCATGCCTAGACTTGCAAACAAGGTTTGTAAGTTAAATCGGTCCATTTATGGACTGAAGCAAGCATCGCGGTCATGGAACCAACGTTTTGATGAGATCATAAAAGAATATGTTTTCATTCAAAACGAATATGATCCTTGTGTATATAAGAAGGTTAGTGGGAGAGCACTAACTTTTATTATCCTTTATGTTGACGATGTATTGCTTATAGGCAATGACATTCACATGCCAACGTCGGTGAAAGCTTGGCTTTCATGGAAATTCTCCATGAAAGATCTGGGAGAAGCAGCCTTTATTCTGGGAATAAAGATCTACCGGGATAGATCTAGAAAGGTGCTTGGACTCTCCCAGAGTACGTACATTGACAAAGTGTTGAAGAGATTCAACATGGATCAGTCCAAGAGAGGACTTTTGCCAGTGTCACATGGCGTTTATCTATCTAAGGACATGGGTCCTAAAACTCAAGATGAGAGAGACAACATGAGTCGGATACCGTTCGCCTCGGCAGTCGGATCGATCATGTATGCCATGATATGTATGCGACCCGATGTCTCCTATGCTTTGAGCAAGTGTAGTCGATATCAGGCCGATCTAGGTGAAGGTCAATGGATGGCGGTTAAGAATATCCTTAAGTATCTTAGACGAACTAAGGATGCTTTCTTAATCTATGGAGATGGAGAACTTGAGGTAACTGGGTATACCGATGCAAGTTTCCAAACCGACAAAGACGACTGTAAGTCACAATCTGGGTACATATTTTATTTGAATAACGGAGCAGTGAGCTGGAAATCTTCCAAGCAAGAGACTGTTGCTGATTCAACAACAGAAGCGGAGTATATTGCTGCAGCTGAAGCAGCAAAGGAAGCAGTTTGGATCCGAAAATTCCTAATTGGATTAGGAGTAGTTCCGTTAGCAACTGAGCCTGTACATTGTATTATGAATAACGGGGCTATAGCACAGGCTAAGGAACCGCGGTCTCATCAATGATCCAGGCATGTTCTTCGACGTTTCCATCTTATTCGAGAGATCTTACATCCTGGCGATGTGAAGGTCGAGAAGGTCGCATCAGATGACAACATGGCAGATCCGCTGACGAAAGCTATTCCTCAGCAAAAGTTTGAGCGACATGTACACAATTTGGGTATTAGATGCTTGAGTGACTGGATATATAGGCCAAGTGGGAGATTGTTGGACAGTTATGACCCATAGCGTCACTGTTTATAAAAGACATTGTGTTTTTGTACAAAATTAACTATGTTGTAATGAAATTTCCTTTTACCATTTTGTAATTTATTTACTTTGATATATAAATGGTAAAATTCCTTATGATTAATTCCGGATTCAGATGATATGGGACAGTATCAATCCATAAAGGTTTAATCATTAAATATCTCTAGTCGTAGTATTATCGAGATTGGACATCGATAATGCGGAATAGACTAGTATTGCACTTGTGCGCATTGTGAGGGAATAACGGCATAGTTCTCATATATTTAAGTATAGGATACTTATGCAAGTGCGATAGGAGGTTGTGTTTTACCGATGGTACGGAAAACAGCTTCGCTCTGGATAGATCCTGCAGAATCCCATTGGTAGTATGTATATGTGTCTATGGGAGTCCGCTTCAGGGTAGGTGTATTTGGTCTTAACCTGAGACTTGCATCGCTAGTACTTGCGACAATCGGTAAACTTTGGTTTTGGTCGTCCAGGGCTTTAACAAGTTGTGTACACCTCTTCTGGGTTTATTGAGAATCGTGGTGTATTGGATGTGATGTCAAGACGGAAGTATCACTTCAGACATATGGAGATGATGATCACACAGGGATCCAGAACTGGTTCTCTATTGTGTTGCAACCATCGGGATAATATGACAAGGTCATGATTATCCGATTCAAATAGACTAGTTGCTTGATATCCGATATGTGCTTCGTACGGGGCAGACACTATTCCAGCCCCAGGCCTTGCACGTGACATCTGATACTGAATCACAATACACTATACTACGGTATACTACGCCTGATATAGATCGTATATTTCATTAAGAATATTTCTGGAGAATTGGGTAGGCATGGCGCTTTGCTAGAAGCCAACCTTGTCTCGTAAAACGGTAAAAACATAGTACGAGGTACGCACGTGTTCGGATAGTCTGACAACCGTATTTACTGCCAACATATCCAGGGATCTCTTGGGTCGCTTCCCGAAGATTCACCGATGACGTTAGATTCGAACTTTATTAATCTGTGATTAATTGCAGAGAGACTTTATCTTGGATAAAGTACTATTTGAAGAGAGAGAAAGATTAATTTGGAATTAATCGACAAAATAATATATTCGATATATTAAACGAAATTGGATTTCGACGCGGAATTAAAATTAGATTTAAATTCGGGCAATCGAGTTAATTTAGAATTAATTCGTTAGCGACGTGAATAGTAATTTCGTTAGGCATAATTATTTAATTACGTCGCGACGGAAGTTTGTTAATTCGGAATTAACGAAACCAAACCCAGAAGTGTGTGTGGGCCCACTCACATTTTGAATTCGAGTGGGGCCCACAAGTCACATCGTGGGTCACATCACTTGTCATTTATTTGTGATAGATGTCAAAAGTCACTTTTGGTGAGTGACATGTTGTCACTATTCATGATGGAGTTTGGTATGGGCAATTAATGCAAAATTGGAGCCAAAATGCTCTTTGACTTTTTGTAAACTAATACCAAACACTTGGTATTTGTTTTTTCACTCTTGCATACGGTTTTGGAAGCCAAGAACGATAGAAAAACAGAACACTCTCTCTCCATTTTGTTTGCATTACCGTGAGCTCCATCAAGGTGAAGGAAGATTGGATTTTCTTTCATCTTTTGCTAGCACATTCTAAGGATCAAACATGGTGATAGGGAAGCTTATCTTAGAGCATGGATTTCCATTAAAGCTTAGAGCTTCATCATCTTCTTCAACAAACAACCTTGGCCGAATTTCAAAGCTTGAAGGGAAGGAAAATTTTGTTGAGCATCACATCCAATCCGTTCAATGTAAGTGTGTTTCCGCCACATTTCTTTATAGTATTCATTCAATTTCGTGGCTTAAATTGATCTTGGGACATCAATAGAAACCAACAAAAATTTCCGGAGTGCTAGCACAATTTAAGGGTCTTGCGAAGGTGATAGGGAAACCCACCCGTGTGCATGGAATCACAACACAAAGCTTGGAGCTTGATGGATCACCATGGCCGAATTTTGAAGGACAAAAATCTGCCCACTGCCGTGAGCTACATGGAAAGGGAAAAGAGTTTGTGTTGTTCCTCGCATCGCTCAACCGATCTTTGTAAGTATTCTGTAACTTCTTTGAGTATTCGCACATGACTTTCCTTGCTTGATTTGATCCTTGGGACCTAATAGAAACCCAACAAAAAGGCCCAACAGGTTTACACTTTTGCGATAACATGGCTAAACAACTTCAAATGACAAGGGGTCTAAACATAAAGTGGCACATCAGCATTTTAGAGCCTTTTGGCCCAATTGTAATAAAGCAAGGGCTAGTCCCAGTTTAAATGGCCCAACAAGCCCATACCTCATGACAAAGGTCCAACTGAATCCAAATGACGATGGTCCTAAACACAAGCATAAAGGAATAATTTTTATTGGTCCTACAACTATAGTTCATATGCAAGTTTACAGGGGTATGGACAAAGGCTCTCGTTGACGAAGGATTGCCCACAACTAGGTCTCCCCACTCAAGGGTCCGAGCGACCAAGTGAGCACACGTTTTTTATACCTCAAGGTACGTGCCAACGAGTTATGGTGTGTGACTGACTGTCAAAGGATTTCCTATTGTAGATTCCCCAAATGGAGGGTGGAGCGAACTCTCTTAAATACCCAAACCTCTTAGGCTCTTATTGCCTTGGTGATAGGAATAAACAACAAGTCCTCCAAATTAGTCCATCACAATAAGCTTCTAGTGAATGATTACCTAGGTGCCTTCACAGCTTTTCCTTATAGAAAGGTAGTGAATGAAGGAAGACACCAAACCATTACCAAGCTCTAATAATGCCTTTGATTAAACCCCCTTAACCCACTTGTTGACACAGTCAAATAAAGCACAAATCACAAACATTACAAGATATTATTTCGAGGCAATTCTCTATCCCCAGTGGAGTCGCCAGACTGTAGGACACAGAAATCGACGATGCTGTTCTAGGCTCGCGGCCTAGTCGGGAGTACGGAATAGCCCACGAGAGACTAAACCGGAGAATAAAGGAGTCGCCACCCAGTGTGAAATGGGTGGAAGCCGAATCATTCCGCAATGTCACAGTAAAGCAGATGGCAAAGTTTATAGCCTGGAACATCATTTGTCGATATGGGATGCCGCATCACGTAGTAACAGACAACAGAGTCTAATTTCAAGGGGAAATGAAGGCAATGCTACAGAGATACGAGATAGGACATCACAAGTCGTCACCGTATAGACCGCAGGCAAATAGAGCAGTCGAGATAGCCAACAAGACGATAAAGAGGATATTAGCCAAGATAAAGGAAAACTATAAAGATTGGCCTTATCTGTATGCCTTGTGGGGGTACAAAACTTCTGTGAAAACAGCAACAGGAGCCATGCCTTACACTTTGGTCTACGAGATGGAAGCAGTACTACCAGTGGAAGTTGAGATACAGTCTATGAGAGTATTAGCATAAGCAGAGCTACCCGAACAAGAATGGGTCTCGCAGAGATTTGAACAGTTGGCATTACTCGATGAGAAGAGGATGAAGTCTTTATGTCACATGCAGTTATACCAGAAGAGGTTGGCTCGAGCATTCAACAAGAAGGTGCGTCCTATTAAAATCAGAAAGGGTGACCTGGTACTCAAGCAGTCGAAGCCGTCGACAACAGATCTGAGAGGAAAGTTCAGACCTAATTGGGAAGGACCCTACATAGTCCAGAAAATAATGGGAAATGGGGAAGGGAGACTGTCAGATTTTGAAGGGAACGAGTTCACCGAGCCAATCAACGTGACCAGATTGAAGCAATATTTTACCTGAGGAAGAGAAGGCCGAGCGATCACCCGGAGGACTGGCGGAAGACCTAACCCAACGGAATAGGAAATTCATTCATGCATACATGCATACACGTAACGCACTTGCATTTTTTTTTTTGTTTTGTAAATCACAGGTTCCAAAGAAGAAAAAGAGAAGGCAAAAAATGCAAAGCCAACCAGAAGCAACAACAGTACAGTGTCAGCAGTTTTCAGGAACGAATCACGGGGTCGAGGCCCGCATCAGTATTAGTTTCGGGGATGAGTCCCAGGGTTGAGGCCCACAACCGTATCAGTTTCGGGGATGAGTCTCAGGGTTGAGGCCCACATCAGTATTAGTTTCGGGAAGGAATCCCAAGGGGCAAAGCCCACACTATCAACGGTTGAAAAGAAGAATTCCAGTGGAGTGAGTGAAAAAAAATGTGTGAGAGAGAAGTCCTTGATGGTTAGGCATATGTCCGGTGATGACATTGTTTGCTGTAGGGTGAAACCTTAGAAATAATAAGTGCGAGATACGCACTCGTCCGGTATTTTGAGTGGTTGATCTCGGCTAGACTCACGAGCACTTGATTGCAGGATCTTAGAAGTGGAAGCCTAAGTAGTTGGCGAGATGACTAGTTGAAGAGATGGCGGATCAGTGAATGACCGTTTACCTAGATGTCCATCCTGGTTTACTCATGTTACGATATATGATATGGTTTGAAATGAAGAAAAATTCTCTAAAAAGAAAAGACAAAAATAGACCACCTATAACCGATAAGCGTGAAGCTACCCATGGGCGAGTATTAGGACCACCATGAGGAGAAATGCTACCTTAAAGGGTAGGTGTGTCGAAAAAAGAAAGAAAGAAAGAGAAAAGAAAAAGAAAAAAAAAGAATTTAAAAAAAAATGAAGAAAGAAAAAATAGACGAAAGAAAAGAAGAAGAAAACCATATCATGTTGAGTACGAGGAAGTAATCACAGAGTATGATCAAGACATCTAGATTGGTTAGACCCACTAGTTCAATTCTCTGAGGCAAAATCATCGAGTTGGCTTACTCAAGGACTAAGCTGTGACAGAACCTTGGCACACACACACTGGGAGTCTAGTTCAGATCACTCATTCAGACGATCGGATTTAAGTATATCGAGTACTTTGAAGGTTCTCTGGTTTTGACATGAAGCATTCTTTGAGGACGAAAATATGTTTAGCTATCAGGATCATCTTGTGAGAGATAGTATAGTATGTTGGCATGCAACATCACATCAAGAGATCCACCTTGACCTAAGGAAAGCAGCAAAGAACAGAAATATGAACCGAGACTGGGGGCGAGGCCCACATCAGTATCAATTTGGGGCGAGGCCCACATCAGTATCAGTTTTGGTCGAGGCCCACATCAGTATCAGTTCGGGGGCGAGGCCCACATCAGTATCAGTTCGGGGGCGAGGCCCACATCAACATCAGTTTGGGGGCGAGGCCCACATCAGTATCATTTCGGGAGTGAGGCCCATATCAGTATCAGTTTGGGGCGAGGCCCACATCAGCATCAGTTTGGGGCGAGGCCCACATCAGTATTACTTTGGGTCGAGGCCCACATCAGTATCAGTTTGGGTCGAGGCCCACATCAGTATCAGTTTGGGGGCGAGGCCCACATCAGCATCAGTTTGGGGCAAGGCCCACATCAGTATCAGTTTGGTTCGAGGCCCACATCAGTATCAGTTTGGGAGAGAGGCCCATATCAGCATCAGTTTGGGGGCGAGGCCCACATAGTATCGTTTGGGGGTGAGGCCCACATCAGCATCGGTTTGGGGGCGAGGCCCACATCAGTATCAGTTTGGGTCGAGGCCCACATCAGTATCAGTTTAGGGTGAGGCCCACATCAGTATCAGTTTGGGTCGAGGCCCATATCAGTATCAGTTTGGGGCGAGGCCCACATCAGTATCAGTTCGGGGATGAGTCCCAGTGTTGAGGCCCACACATCATCAGCACGCCAGGTACGGCACTCCGGGTATAGAGACACAACTGTGACGCCTCGGGTATAAGGTTTAGCACGGTTTGGAAATAGACCACTATCACATCAGCGACGCCTCAGAAATGAGGTTTAGCATGCCGAAAATAGCACTCCGGAAATGAAGCACGGTTCGGAAATACCAATATCACATCGGCGCGCCTCGGAAATGAGGTTTAGCATGCCGAAAATGGCACTCCTGGAAATGGAGCACGGTTCGGAAATGGACCATTATCACACCAGTAACGGTTCGGAAATGGACCATCATCTCATCAGTAACGGTTCGAAAATGGACCATTATCACACCAGTAACGGTTCGGAAATGGATCACCATCTCATCAGTAACAGTTCGGAAATGGACCATTATCACACCAGTAACGGTTCGGAAATGGACCACCATCTCATCAGTAACGGTTCGGAAATGGACCATCTCATCAGTAACGGTTCGAAAATGGACCACCTCACAAGTAACGGTTCGGAAATGGACCATCTCATCAGTAACGGTTCGGAAATGGACCACCATCTCATTGGTAATGGTTCGGAAATGGACCACCTCACAGTAATGGTTCAGAAATGGACCACCTCACAGTAACGATTCGGAAATGGACCACCTCTCAAATAACGGTTCGGAAATGGACCACCTCACATCAGCTCAGTTCGGTAGGGATGAACCTCAGTGTCGCAGCACCTCACCACAACATCAACTCAGTTCAAAGCAACAGGCAAGTCAGGTGGCAGCTGGCGAGCTAGGTAAGTAAAAATGCATTGCATAACTTTGATAGGATTGTCATTGTCACACACTACACAAGTCCCATCAAAGTACGGGCGACTGTAGGCACTGCATTTTTGCATATAAGTCCCGATGATGAGCCTCGTACGGAGGCACTACCCTTTAAGTTGCGGAAGTCGCGGGAAACGAACGTCGGAAGGGAAAGTTCAGAAATCAATACCTTGTTGGATTTAATTCGTTTGCTTAGCTTCGGGTTTGCTTGTTGGACCTCTGTTTTAAAATTTATCCTCGGCCCAAACTCCCGCAAGCCACACACCAAGCCCACCAAAAAACCCAAACACACGCCCAAGCCTTCCAAGCCACATGCCCATCTCATCCAAGATAATAAAACCACACATTAAACACATGTTAAAATCAAATTAAACCACCTTCCCGAATTAAAAGAATCAAATCAAATCTCATAAATCACATTCCTAATTAAATTAAATCACATTCCTAAACTAAATCAAATCCCACAAATTACCTTCCTAAAATAAAT
Organism: Zanthoxylum bungeanum; assembly: GCA_019454045.1. NCBI lineage: Eukaryota > Viridiplantae > Streptophyta > Magnoliopsida > Sapindales > Rutaceae > Zanthoxylum > Zanthoxylum bungeanum. Next base: position 3,383 of record SKCR01033908.1, on the reverse strand, counting down.
AGATTTTTTCTTATAACACACTAATTAGAGATTTCCCCCATAATTACACAATATTCTTCCCCTTCCCATACAAGGATAACCTCAACCCTCTCCTATAAAAAGAGACGTAAACCAAACCCTTCTCCCCAATGGGGCCTCTCTTTTCCTTCCCCCTCATTCTCTCTTTCTACTCATTCTCTCTCTCCTTCCTCTCCATAGGCATACACTCACTAAAACCCTAGCATCTCTCTAACCTCTCACGCCTCCCCTCTCTCTTTGAAAACAAAAAATAAACCCTAAATACCTCACGCCTCCTCTCTCTCTCTTTGAAAACAACAAATAAACCCTAAATACCTCTCGCCTCTCTCTCCTCTCTCTACAAAAAGCCAAACCCTAAAAACCCTCCTAACTCTCTTTAGCCTCTCGGTCTCTCTCATTCAATACCCACACACGCATGTTCAAAGCCCCACGAACCACACAGCCACTCTCCATAAACCCTAAAGCTCTCGGAACCCTTCACGGCCAACCATAAGTAAACACAAGCCACTCACGCACCAAATAACCTTTCTCTCTCTAACCACTCACCCTGAACAGCCCACAACCCACAAACGCACAGCCACCTCACGATTCTCTCACTCATTGACACAAAGCCACTCACGCACACGACACACACCAGAACACACACATAAAAAGGCCAGGACACATACACGCCATAGCCACACACAGCTCGCACCCCTCACTGCCACAAAGACACATACACACCATGTTGACACACGTCCCTATCTCCCCTTAAACACACCTCACACAACACATTCAACAAGAAACAATAACCCCAAAACCCTTAGCCACGTGGACAACAAAATAATAAGCTAAAATCGTGAAACTAGATAAAACAAACACCATACAACGTGAACAAACAGTGAGCACAAGACCAACGTAAAACCGTCCCACTCAGCAGCCCATTACCGAGAAACCCCCTTTAAACCGAGACAAAACAGCCCTCAAATAGTTTCTAAAATATCCCCCAAATAGTCCCCAAAACAGCCCCTGAAAACCCCTAATTACCATAAAAAACTGCCTAGAAAACTGCCCAAAACTGCCCAAAAACATAACCCAAAAACACTCCAAAACAATGAGAAAATAGTAGCAAGCAGTGAAGAAAATAGCGGAAATGGCGAGTGGAAACAGAGAAAACAACAGGCGGAAATAGTTAACCAGCGAACCAAAAAACAACAGAACATTAACCCTTCCGCGACGTCCCAACGCATTCCCGAGAAGCGACTTAAAATGTAAGACCTGAGGGCACCCTTTATTGTATTTTATTTTGTCGTCCTGGAAACGGCATGCTGGGTTGGACGTAGAATACGTCCAACCGGGTATGCGAAGTCCTACATTGAGAACGGCCAAATTCTTTGGTCACATATTTTATTATTCCGCATTTATTTCGTATTATTAGTTTTTTACTATTTCGCATTTAATTTCCGTTTATTGTTGTTTTATCTGCCTTGTTATTTTTTCGGTTATTTACGGTTATATGCATTATCATGTTTCATGTATGTCAACATTGGGTTAATGATTGTGTTTGTGCTAATGCTTGAGTGTTGCCTCTCGTGGTATATCGGATGGAAACCCAGACATAAATTCCGTAGCCGAATCTGAATGGATGGTAGTGCGGTCTGTACTTGGGATACAACTCCACGTACCACTTGAGGAAACATTCACGCATATGTTCATGAGATTGTGTGCTTGTCGTTATGTCGATTTACTTTTATGCATGCAAACTTAGATATAGGTTGTATGCAAACTTAGATATAGGTTATTCTTGCATGTGTATGTTGCGTAGATTCGGTTAGATTATTGCATAAATCCTTTCATTACAAGTGGCATAAGTAAGAGACCATTCTGAACCCAACGGTTTGAGGTCTTCCCTTGCGAGGGGTGAGTGCGGCCTTAAATCATTTCCCAGTACACACTGGGTGGCGACTCCATTTTTATTTCTCCGGTTTAGTCTCCTGCGGGCTACTCCATACTCCCGAACAGGCTGCGAGCCTAGAACAGCGTCACCGATTTATGTGTCCTACATGTATGTTTTTCTACTTCATTACGGAACTCTTTGAACTTTTCAAAGGTTTCCAATTTATGTCTCATCAGATAGACATAACCGTACCATGACAGATCATCGATAAAGGTAATGAAGTACGAATAACCACTGTAAGCAGTCTAACTTAGTGGACCACACACATTAGAATATACGAGTTCCAGTAAGTTAGTGGCACGATGTCCAACACCAGAAAATAGGGCTTTGGTCATCTTACTGATGAGTGGTAATTCTATCACTATTTCCCACTCATTTAACCTAATATTTTGTATAGTTTCTTGAGTTTTGTGAATATTTTGATGCGTTTTGTGTTATTTTGTAGATAAATTTCAGGACACTCTGGAGGTGATTTAGGGCAAAACAGTGAAAATTGGACAAAAATAGCATTTTGGTAATTTTCCGCGTCACGACGCCTAACGTGCGCCGAACAGTGCTAACGTGCGCCGGGTCCACAAATCAGAATCTGAGAAAAGTTTGACTTTACTTACATGCGTCGTGCCACGTGTCACCATCACAGCCGATCTGCTAACATGCGCTGTGCCACGTGTCATCATCCTACGGTGCCGACAGTCGACATCGCCATGTGTTGCCACGTGTCACTCCACGTCATTACCACGTCATCATCCACATCACCGGTTGACCGAGTCAAACTGCCACGTTGCTTCCACATCATCATCAACCAATCACAGAGCATGCCACATGTCGCGATTCTATGGTGCCGACAGTCAAATTGCCACATGTCGACAGGTCAGCGCCACGTCATCATCAATCATTGACTCTCTTATCCCTATCTGACACGTGGCGGATAAGAATCTGAGTCGACCAATCATAAGCCGCCACGTGTCACAATAATTGAGCCTCAACCACCTCGCCACGTGTCACCTTATCACCTTACCCAGAATATGCCGCTGATGAACCAGAGCGTGCCATGTCGACAGAAGCTGGCGTAGCGACGCCAAAGGTCTTGGCGTCGCGACGCTGGAATCCCACCGAGGCCTATAAATTGAGCTCGAGATTTCAATTTCAGTTTGTACCACTCTCTCTCATCTTTTGAAGTAAAGAGAGAGTTTCTCTCTCACTAGTTTTCTTTAGTTTTTAGTTTTTTTTGTTTTGTAAATATTTTAATTACGTTTTGTAAATATAGTAATTTACTTTCTTACTTTTTACAGTTTTTACTATTCACCACATGAGGAGGTAACTTCCTCAGCTAGGGTGAAAGGTAATTCTTTTACTGTTACTATTCAGATTAATCTCCCTTAAAAAATAATATATTCACTATTTAAAATATTGACTTAAAAAGGATACC
>SKCR01033907.1:0-42830 GCA_019454045.1 Zanthoxylum bungeanum | reverse complement strand
ATTTCATGCTTAATTTGGCTCTGATACCATTGTTGGGTTCTCTAAGAACATGCCAATGATCTATTTAAGAATAAAATTATGTGAATTAACAAAGTAAGTTGCTGAAAAATATTAACTTTGATCAGTTATTAGGATGTTGAGATAACAAAAATTTCAACCTTTGTGTAGTGCTCCAAGCTTCTCTTTGATTGTATGTTGAGCTCCAAGCTAGAACTTTGAATTCCAAACTCAATGGGAAATTTTCCCTAACACCCTTTGTTTGATATTTGAATGTGCTAGCAAATAGAAAATTTGCAACAAATTTTCTTAGAGAAGAGGAGAAGTTTCGGCCTTATGGTAGGGAGAGAGAGAGTTGTTTTGTTTTTATGTTGTGTAATTGTAAAAATGATTTTCCAAAAGTCAATTACCTTTTACCAAAATCAAGTTTGGTAAATGTCATTCCAAATGACAAAAGGTGTCTTACAAGTTACCAAAAAATCTTCACTAACTTCCATCACCAAAAAGTAAGTGAGGTTGACCAGTGATGTGACTTGATGTGGGCCCCACTTTAGTTCAAAATCCGAGTGGGCCCGCAAAACACATATCGGGCTCGGGTTCGTTAATTCTGAATTAACGAATTTTCCGTTGCGACTTAATTAAATCAAATTTAATTAAATAATTATGCCTAGCAAAATCACTATTAAAGTTGCATACGAATTAATTCTAAATTAATTCATTTGCCCGAATCAAAATCTAATTTTTATTCCGCTTCGAAATCCAATTTCATTTAATATATCGAATATATTATTTTAATCGATTAATTCCAAATTAATCGTTCTCTCTATTCTATTCGAATTTTATCCCAGATAAATTCTCTCCGCAATTAATCCTAGATTAATTTTCTCTCTCTTATAATTAATCTCAGATTAATTTTGTTCGAGTCATACATCATCGGTGAATCTTCAGGAAGTGACCCATGAGATCCCTGGATATGTTGGCAGTAAATCCGGTCATCGGACTATCTAAATTCGTGCCTACCCGGTACCACGTTCTTACCAATATACAAGTATGGTTGGCTTCTAGCAAAGCACCGTGCCTACCCAATTCTCCAGAAATATTCTTTTAAGGAATATATATTCTTTGACAGGCTTTGTATACGAAGTATTGCGTATTACGATCCAGTATCAGATATCACATGCTAGGCCTAGGGCTGGAATTGTGTCTGCCCCGTACGAAGCATATTTCGGATCTCTGGTAAACTAGTCTCTATGATCGGATAATCATGACCTAGTCATATTATCCCAATGACTGCAGTACTTAAGAGTACTAGTTATGTATCCTACGTGATCATCATCTCCATATGACTGAAGTGATACTCCCATCTTGACATCACACCCAATACACTACGATTCTCAGTATACCCAGAAGAGGCGTACACTGAACCTGTTAAAGCCCCGGACGACCAAAACCAAAGTATATTGATTGTCGTAAGTATTAGCGGTGCAAGTCTCAGATTAAGAGCAAATACACCTACCCTGATTCGGATTCCCATAGACATATAGTCATACTACCAATGGGATTCCGATGGGTCTATCCAGAGCGAAGCTGTTTCCGTACCATCGGTAATCAGAACCTCCTATTACACTTTCATGAGTATCCAATACCTAAATATATGAGAACTATGTCGTTATGCTTCCATAACACGCACAAGCGTAATACTAGTCTATTCCGCATTATCGATGTCCAGTCTCAATAATACTACGACTAGGGATATTTAATTATTAAACCTTACGTGTATTAATAATGTCTCATATCTTATTAATCTGGTACTAATCATACGGACTTTTATCATTTATATATCTTGGTAATCTAATTACAAATGATAAAAGAGCAATTTCCTTTGTCACAGTTAATTTGTACAACAACACCATGTTCTATACAAATAGTGATTCTATGGGTCATAATTGACCAACAATTACTCCAAGTGCTTTTTATTACAGTGTTGATGATTCATATAAGTTATGTAAGTCACGTATAATAAAGATTGTCATTTTATTAATTAATGAAAATATTACAAATACATGTACATATAGCCCATCCACAAGTTGGGTATAGGGCATATCCCTAACAAGGAAAGCGACATAACCCCAGACAGCTAGAGAGGACAGGCCCTCCTTGCAGAAAAGCCAAAAGGCTAGAAATAAAACAAGACCATCAGAAGATGTCATCAGGCAGATACCAGGAGAGGTGAAGCCATTTCTTATTATAAGATGGTTTCACCTCCGTAATAAACTAGCACGAGTATGGACATAACACACAATGTCATTTAAAAGAACACTAGATGGGCGATGAGGCACATTATGTTCCAACAAAATCAAATTCGCGGTTCTTGAGGTTCTGTCCGTTGCGAGGGGTTTGCTTGGCCTAATCCTCCAAGTGAGTTATGCATCACCAACAATCCTGAAGTCAAGTACATTTTGACTGATAAAGTCGATTCAAGTCCAACACTAAGTATTCGAGTGACACAATGCTTTTTTTTTTTTGGGATAGAGTAAGTATATTAACCAAAATAAAACTATACAAGAGCAAAGAGGCATACCTCAGACAACTAGAGAGGACATGCCCTCATAGAAGAAAAACCGAAAGGCTACAAGCAAAATAAGATCAAAAGAAGATTCTTCGAGCAGGTGCCAGGAGAGGTGAAGCCATTTATTGTCATAAGATGGTTTCACCTTCCTCAATAAGCTAGCTCGAGTACGAACATCAAAAACAATATCACTAAGAAGAACAGAAAAATGGCGAGGAGGCTCATCATGGGTGCGGGCATTCCTCTCCCTCCAGATATGGTAAACTGACGCAGCAAACGACAGCCGAACAAGGCTTAATGAGCTTGAGTCACAACATTTGGGCATTGTAACATGAAGCCCACGAAAATTTGAGGATTTTATGTCAATGAGACAATTAAATTATGGATTTTAAAAACTTGCCACCTTTGTCGGATTTTTGTGATTTTATTATTTTTCCTTTATTGACTTTTTTGGCAAAGTTTTTTATTATATTTTATTACTTTATACTTTTATGGTAAGTTGTCTAGGTTTTTTTTGGATAAAGTAAGTATTTTAAACAAAAATATACAAAAGCAAAGGGTCATACCCCATACAACTAGAGAGGGTAGGCCCTCATAGCAGAAAATCCAAAAGGCTAGAAACAAAACAAGACCGTCAGAATATGTCATCAGGCAGATGCTAGTAGATGTGAAGCCATGTATTATCATAAGATGGTTTCACCCACCGCAATAAACTAGCACGAGTACGGACAGAACACACAATGTCATTTAGCAAAGCACTAAATGGACGAGGAGACACATCATGAGTACGAGCATTCCTCTCCCACCAGATATAGTAAACTGAGGCTGCAAACGAAAGTCGAACAAGAGATGACATAAGGAGCCTTCGGTGTATTGATACATCCACTCAACAATCTGCATCCAATCCCGAGAACTCCAATCTAACCCACACATGGCTAACACCATCGTCCATACCCACGAATAGTATGAGCATTGGAAGAAAATGTGATCAACATCCTCGCCCGAATAGCCACATAGAACATATCTCGAGCAAGCATTATGGTTTCTTTTATTGTACTTTTAAGGGCATAGCTTTTAAGTAGCCATTACTTAGCTATTAAGGATGTTTTAGTCATTTTGCACCCATTAGGGTTTCTTTTATTGTACTATATATTGTAACTTAACTTCTTAATGAAATGGATGATCAATTTCGAAATTTGCTTCAAATTTGAAAGCTTGGCTATGTTCAAAGTTGCTTAATGGAAGGATTCCCCTTATTTCATCCAATCAACTTATCTAAGGCGTGGCAACCTTAATGGCGTCTCCGTGCTAGTAGAACACTATAAGAAATCATCTTAAGGGTTCTCAAAGACAAGTTCATTGTGGGTCTTCTTTGTGGCCTTGGAAGGGTTTTGTTCCTACAAAATCAAATTCGCGGTGCTTGAGGTTCTATTTATTACGAGGTGTTTACTTAGGCTAATCATCCAAGTGAGTTCCGTGTAACTTTTTGTCCATCTTGATTTCCATCTCATATTCCAACAATTTTCCCACCAAGTAATCCAACTTCAAAGTGTTCATATTGTTTGCTTCTTTGATGGAGGAAATACAACTTCTATATTTGACATGATCCAAGCCACGCATGGAAGATTAAGTCCAACATGGCCTCAACATAATGGAGCATTGCAAGTCATGCCAGATGGACACACCAGTAAATATAAAGTCAAACATATTTTTGACTATTAATGTCGAATCAAGTCCAACATCAAATATTCGGCCAAGACAAGATTTAATGGGCTTCAAAATACATCATTGGGCCTATAGATATGAAACCCACGAAATTTGGAGGATTTTGTGCAAATTGGATGATTTTATCATTTTGGGAAAATATGCCTCTTTTGTTGACTTAGTTAGGTCATTTGTAACTAAGTTAACTAAGTCATTTAGTTAGATTTGATTAGAACCAAATAGTTAGCAAAAAGGACCTAATAGGTATTATTATAAAAGTTATGTCTTTTGTTGACTTTTTTATTTTTGATCTCTTTGCCACTTGCATAAAGATCTTGGTGGGGAATATTTTTATAAATTTGGAAATGACTACTAAGGGCTTTATCTTTATGTAGCCATTGGGTAGTTTTAAGACTTTTGGTCATTTTACTTTTAAGGGTAATTTAGTAAATTTGCCTTGTCCTATATATTGTAAACTTTGACTTATTCAATGATAACTCTCAAATTTCGAATTTCTTCAAAGGAAAATGGCTATGGCCGAATTTCAAGCTTAAGTGAGGGATTCCCCTTTGTTTCAGCTTTGACTTATCTAAGTTGTGACAACCTTGGTGGCGTCTCCGTGCTAGCAGAACACTACAAGGAATCATCTTAAGGGTTCTCAAAAACAAGTTCTTTGTGGGTCTTTTTTGTGGCATTGGAAGGGTTTTGTTCCTACAAAATCAAATTCGCGGTGCTTGGGGTTTTATCTGTTGCGAGGGCTTTGCTTGGCCTAATCATCCAAGTGAGCTCCGCGTCATTTGGTATCAAAGCTTAGGGTTCCGAGGTCTGATTAATTTTTTTTGGATAAAGTAAGTATATTACTTTACAATGCCTTTTAGGGATCTGTCTGAGGATGGTTTGGCTGAGATTCCACTTGTAACTGATTGTTATTCATTACCTTCTAATGATAATATGCTAGCTATTAAGACTAAAAACTCTTTGGAGAAGAAGAAGTTGGATTATGGAAGTATGCCTAAGAAGGGTTCGGGTGGTAAGAGGGGTTAGAAACGTCAATCCCCGCGAGGGGGTAGGCGGAGATGATTTGGTTGTTTGGGTTTCTCCTTTCTGTTTGTTTTAATGTTTATTGGTTGTTGGAATATACGGGGTCTCAATAATCCTATGAAACAAGCTGAAGTTATGAGATTTTTTGGTGATAAGAAGCTCTCATTTTGTGGTTTAGTTGAAACTAAGGTGAAGTATGCCAATTTTGTGGTGGTTTCCGGTGCTTTTAATCCACATTGAAGTTTTTTTTCCACTCTGATGTTCTTCTTTTTGGTCGTATTTGGGTTTGTTGGAACCCGAGTGATGTTGATGTTAGCATTATTCGCTCCTCCCCTCAAGTTATCCATTGTCATGTATCTCATATTTTTGCCTTTTGGAGTTGTGTAGTTTTTATGGTTTATGGTGACTGTGACTGTGAGAGACGTCAGGAGTTGTGGGCTGATCTGCAGGCTAGTTATTGTGATTTTAATTCTTCTCTGTGGTTGGTTATGGGTGATTTTAATGTTATTCATTATCCTTCTCAGCATATTGTTGGTCATTTTTCGTGGCCTTTCATTGAGAGATGAGTTGGGTAGTTGCCTTAGCCAGGCTAGTTTGGATGATCTTCAGTTTTCTGGATGTCGTTTTACTTGGTTTAATAAACAGGTTTATTCTCCTATTTGGCGGAGGCTAGACCATGTCGTTACCAATACCTCTTGCGAGTGTCTATTCCTTGGTTCTGACGCCCGGTTCTTCATTTCTCGTACCTCTAATCATTCTCATATGGTTGTGAAGCTTGCTAATATCCCTAGGTCGACTTCCCTTTAAATTCTTTGATTTTTGGTCATAACATCCAGATTTTCTCTCGGTTGTGGATAGAGCTTGGGATATTAATGTTTTTGGTACCCCGATGTTTTGCTTGTCTCAAAAGCTGAAGAGTGTGAAGAGGGCTTTGAAAAATTTTAGTGTCAAATACTTATCTAAACTTCCGGATCGGGTGTTGGATGTTAGGAATGAGTTGGATACGGTGCATCAGGCCATGCAGGAGACTCTGAGTGATTCCTCCTTATTAGGTGAAGAGGCGAGATTATCCCTTTTATATGGTAGCTTGAGTTGGGCTGATGAGGGCATAGTTCGGCAGAAATTTAGAGTTCAATGGCTTAACTTGGGGGGATCAAAACACTAAGTTCTTTTTCCAAGCTCTGAAACAACATCATCGTCATAGCAAGATCACTTATATTTCTAGGGAGGATGAGACCCATTTGGAGAATAATGTTCAGATAAGGGAGGAGATTGTGTTTTTCTTTAAGACTTTTCTGGGGCCTCAGCCTACTTTGCAGAACTTTAATAAAAATCTCCTTCGTTCAGTTATTTCTCAGAAGATGTGTGTTGAGCAAACATAGTCCCTTGATCGAGAGGTGTCTTATGAGGTGATTAAGGAGATTAAAGAGGTTCTTTTCTCTTTGAAGGACAATAAGTCTCCTAGACGAGATAGTTTTAATTCAGGCTTCTTTAAAAAGACTTGGAGTATTGTGGGTGATGATGTCCTTCATGCTATTCACTATTTCTTTTGTTCGGGGAAACTTTTAAAGCAGATTAATGTGATGAATATAGCCCTAATTCCTAAGATCCCCAACCCCTCTCAGCTTAAGGATTTTCGCCCTATTTCATGTTGCAACACTATTTACAAATGTATTACCAAGCTTATTGCAAATCAAATTAAGGTTGTTCTTCCTTCAGTGATTAGTCCTAATCAGTCTGCTTGTGTTTCTTAAGTGTTTTTTCCTTTTTGAATCATCTGTGATCGACATACCAGCCTTATACCGGCATACCGATGTCAAAATACACTTGACACAGTTTCTGGAACTGGGCAAGTTTCATACCGGTCTACATGGGGATTACATAGTTACTGGAACCAGCAAGCAACCATACCAGTCTCATACCGGTCAACCTATGAGTATTACATAGCTACTGGAACCGGGCTAGTTTCAAACTGGTCCCATACTAGACTACATATCGGTCAACTTGTTCCAAAACATAGCTACTGGAACCGGGCTAGTTCATACCGGCTTACATACCGGTCTCCATACCGATGAACCTGTGAGTAAAACATAGCTATTGGAACCGAGAAGCAACCATACCGGTCCCATACCGGACTCCAAACCGGTCAACACTTAGAATTTTTTTAAGAGCTCAAGTAACCTGAAGAGAAAAAAATAGTAAAAAAGTTCCAAAATTTGGTTGAAATTGGTTGGTTCCATAACATCAATTGGGTGTCCGTGAAGGGTTATTCAACAAAATTTCTATTGAGGCACCAAATTTTCATCCCAATTTGCATACGTCCGTGATTGTTTACATGCTTGTTTGCCTATTTTCCTAGTTTATGATTTCCTTATTCCAAGCATTCTAGCTTTAGGTTTTCTTTAAATTGAGTCTACGTATTTGCTAATTCTTACTCGCATTACTTCGTTTGCCCTATATTGGTTTCTTCTTGTTTATGTTAGCTTTAAAATTACACATTGTTGGGAACTTATGTGGTAAGCAATATTCACATTATATTGAGTGCAAACATGAGTAGAGTGGAGTGATACCTAATTGAGTGCAAACACATTAACATGTACACATCTCGAACAAGTAGAGATATCGAAACTCATCTACCTATCCTGAGTACAAAGGCCACCCTGGATGGTCAACCAAAATAGAAAAAGCATGGCACAGAATAGCCTTACGAAACCAAACAATCCGATGCCAATATACCAAAGTGCCATTCGTCCTCAGTGCATTCCAAGCACTCATAATAGAAAAACTACCTCTACTATCGTCCTCCCAAACCAGCACATCCTCCCTCGTACTACAAGGTACGCAATCCAACGGAAGGGAATAGGCCCGCTCCAAAAGGGAAACAGTTCCAGTCGGAGGCCAATGCCAAGTAGAGTCCGAGATAATAGATGACGTTGTGGCCAACATGTCTAAACTAGAGTCATTAATGACCCTTTCACCCATAGTATCCACAATTGGTCCAAGAGGATGCCAATTATCAAACCATAGCAAAGCCTTATCACCATTCCCAATCTTAAATCTCATCCTTCGACGAGTCCATGATCAAAGACCTAAAATCTTCTGCCAGCTCCAAGAACAATCTCTAGGGCAAGTCACCTCCCAAAAACTCCATCCACGCAACAGGTTAGACTAAACCCATGTTGACAAACATGAGACCTGACTAGAGCAAATGAACCATAAATGCTTAATAATGGCCGCTCGATTCCAAGTTTCCAAATTCTTAATCCCCAAACCACATTCTTCCAGTGGCAAGCAGACTCTACTCCATGCCACATTTGCCCCTGATGAAGCAAGCCACTACCCTTCCAAAGAAAATATCTCAAGGTCGTCTCCACCTTCCAAATAACAGATTAGGCACAATGAACAGAGAGGACCAATACACTTGGATAGAGAACGAAACCGATTTGATAAGCTGAACCCGCCCCGAATATAAGATAACCTCACAACTGCAACTCTTCGCACGTCTAATAATACGCTCAACTAGGGTAGTACAGTCCGAGGCCCTTAGCTTAGTATAAATCAAAGGAACCCCCAATATGAGTGCATTCACCCTCATCCCTTTTATCCACAACCTCCACAACAACTTTCTTAGAAGTACAAACTGGCACAGAAACAGCTATCGGAACCAATTCCAAACCATTAGAATATCACTCACCTGGAACAATAACCCTATCAGCGGCATCACCCGACATCACAATCCCACTCTGCTTAACGAGAGTAGCTAGAACCGCAGCCTTAGCTCTATTCTTTTTAGAGAACGAAATCCATTCACCCTCTCTATCCTTAACTGCTAGATTCGAAATGGGTGCAACCGTAGAATGAGTGGTGGTCTTAGAAACCCATGTTTGTGATGGCTTACTCTCCTCCCTCATGGAAGCATTTCTAGGGCAAGAGTTTAGAGAATGACCAAAAACCTTTCAAGTAGAACAGTTCAAATGAACCCATTCATATTCGGCCCTCACTTTTAACCACATACCATTAGAACATTGGAATTCAAAGTCCTCAACCAGAGCCTCATTGGCATTAATCTCAACACAAACCTGAGCATAACTAAGCCGTTTCTTGGATAGGGTAATATGATCAGCATGGAGCGAGCATCCAACTGCACTAGCCACAAAACTGAGACATTGGTAGTCCAATACTCAAACGGTAAATTATAAAGGCGAACCCAAACTGGAACTTTATTGATGTCCTCCTTAGTCAAAGGTTGGCTCGGCTGCCAATGCTTAAGAACCAAAGGCCTATTAGCCATATGCCAAGGAGCTCTGTCCAAAACCATAAAAGCTTCTTGAAAGCTAGCAAATTTGAATAAGAAGAAACCATTATCTGAAGTCAAAACCTCACGCAAGCCAAACTTACCCCAAATCTTATGAGCAATAGAAACTACAACTTGAAACATGAGCCTCTTACCCACAAAATAACCAACTAAAGTACAACGCCAAAGCACACTACCTTCTTCAGCAACCTCCAAAGGAGGACTCACCTTAACCCGTCCATCAACTAAGTTAGGTTGAACAAAATGCAAAGCAAATGAACTAGAATTAGAAGCTGGGTCAAGATTATCAACACCGTTGGAGCCATTCAACATATTGGCATAACTAGGAGCCCTACCACACCAAAACCATGAGACCTCGGCTAATTAGGATCCAACTTCACTGTCACTGCTTTGAAAACATAACCCTTACTAACCAAATTAGTCCCCAAACTCTTCAACTCCTCATCGGCAACACACTTGATATTAGTTAAAGAATTAGAACATAAATTCTCAAATTGATGTCCCTTAGAAACCTGTGTGTTAACAATACTAGAAACGGATTCAGTAGCAGCTAAGTGGATATTGATATCAGAGGAATGCACTGCCTCGCCAACACAGCCTTCGCCAACCAAAATAGTCCCCAACCTTAGCGCCTCCTCCTCGGCAACACCACAAGAATTACCCTTGTTCCAAAGCGCACCAGTAAACACAAGACCAACCGCCAAACTACCTTCGTTCAAAATAGAGACTGCAGAACTATGATTACAACTTAGTGAACTACCATCACACAATAAGTTATCTTTGTCAAATGCTCTTCGTGTGCGGTTTTTTGTCATTCTCTGATTTCGTGCCCTAGGATTGCTCCAAGTGGGAGAAGAGTAAACCCTCACAGACTTGGGTTCCCAAGACCACCACTCCTTCTATGGTTGCACTTGTTTTGGATTTGGCAGTTAAGGATAGCAAGGGTGAATGGATTTTGGTCCCTAAGAAGAAGAAATGTAAGGTTCCGATTCTTGCTACTCCGGTTAAGCCGAATGGGGTTGTGATATTGGGCGATGCCGTTGATAGGGTTATTGTTCCGGACGAGTGCTCTACCAAGGGTTTGGACTTGGTTCTGGTGGTTGCTTTTGGGACAAGTTATACTTCTGAGGAAGTTGTTGTGGAGAGTGGGGATAAGAGGGAGGAATGATAATGCACTCCTACTATTATAATGCCTTTTAGGGATTTCTCTGAGGACGGTTTGGCTAAGACTCCACTTGCAACTAATTGTGATTCACTACCTTCTAATGATAACATGCTAGCTCTTAAGGCTAAAGACTCTCTAGAGAAGAAGAAGTTGGATTATGGAAGTAAGCCTAAGCAGGGCTCGGGTGGTAAAAGGGGTCAGAAATGTCAATCACCACGAGGGGGTAGGCGGAGATGATTTGGTTGTTTGGGTTTCTCATTTTTTTCTCTATTTTTATGTTTATTGGTTGTTGGAATATCCGGGGTCTCAATGATCCTATGAAACAAGATGAAGTTATGAGGTTTTTTGGTGACGAGAACTCTCTTTTTGTGGTTTAGTTGAAACTAAGGTGAATGATGCCAATTTTATGGGGTTTCCGGTGCTAATAATCCATCATGGAAGTTTCTTGCCACTCTGATGTTCTTCCTTTTGGTCGTATTTGGGTTTGTTTGAACCTGTGTGATATTGATTTTAGCATTATTCGCTCATCCCCTCAAGTTATCCATTATCATGTTTCTTATATATCTGCCCTTTGGAGCTGTGTAGTTTCTGTGGTTTATGGTGACTGTGATTGCGAGAGACGTCGGGAGTTGTGGGCTGATTTGCAGGCTGGTTGTTGTGATTTTTATTCTTCTCCGTGGTTGGTTATGGATGATTTTAATGTTATTCGTTATCCTTCTGAGCATAGTGGTGGTCTTTTATCGTGGCATAGATAGTACTAAAGTCAGTATCACTTGCATAAAGTTTTTTAAAAAATTCAAACCCAAGCATTCTTGCACTCAATGAAGTAAGTAAAGTATACCGTCACGATAGTGCATCGGTGACAATGTTTTCCTTACCTTGTTTGTAGCGAATTACATATGGAAATGTCTCAACAAACTTTAACCATCGTGCGTGTCGTTTGTTCAACTTACCTTGGCCCTTCAAATGCTTTAATGACTCATGATCTGTATGGATCACAAAATCTCGAGGCCACATATAATGCTACCAACTCTCAAGGGCTCTCACTAGCGCAAACAACTCCTTGTCATATGTGGGGTACCTCAAAACTGCTCCATTCAGCTTCTCACTAAAGTAAGTTAT
Organism: Zanthoxylum bungeanum; assembly: GCA_019454045.1. Taxonomy (NCBI): domain Eukaryota; kingdom Viridiplantae; phylum Streptophyta; class Magnoliopsida; order Sapindales; family Rutaceae; genus Zanthoxylum; species Zanthoxylum bungeanum. The sequence continues at coordinate 30,917 of SKCR01033907.1, read as the reverse complement.
TGATCGCTTTTCTTGCATAAGAACTGCTCCAATGCCTATTATGGATGCGTCACATTCAATCTCAAATGTTTTCTCAAAGTTGGGTAGCGCAAAAACTGGTGCACTGCATAACTTCATTTTAAGATCCTGGAATGCATGCTTCTGCTCTTCTCCCCATTTGAAGCCAATAATTTTCTTCACTACTTCAGTCAGTGGTGCTGTAATACTACTGAAGTCTCTAACAAACCTGTAGTATAAGCTTGCTAATCCATAGAAGCTTCTGACTTCTGTTATAATTGTCGGTGTAGGCCAATCTTGAATTACCTTTACCTTCTCTACATCAACTTCGATACCATCTGTACTTACAACAAACCCAAGGAAAACAATCTTATCCATACAAAAAGTGCACTTACCAAAGTTAGCATACAATTTTTCCTACCCCAACAATTCAAGAACATGCTTCAAATGTGTAACATGCTCATATAATGTTTTACTGTAAACTAAGATTTCATCAAAATAAACTACAACAAACTTACCTATAAATGCACGCATAACATGATTCATCAATCTCATAAATGTTCTAGGTGAGTTTGTAAGACCAAATGGCATAACTAACCATTCATACAAGTCATACTTAGTCTTAAATGCAGTTTTCCACTCATCTCTCTCTCTCTCATGTGAATTTGATGGTATCCACTCTTTAAATCAATCTTACTAAAAACTTTGGAACCAAGCAATTCATCCATCATGTCATCTAGTCTAGGAATAAGGTGACGATACTTTACCGTTATATTGTTGATCGCTTGACAATCAACGCACATACGCCACAACCCATCTTTCTTAGGAACTATAAGAACTGGTACCGCACAGGGACTCATACATTCTCTGAAATACCCTTTCTCTATCAACTCCCTCACTTGCTTCTGAAGTTCCTTCGTCTCATTCAGATTGCTTCGGTAGGCTGGTCTATTGGGAATGACTACACCAGGTATAAAATCTATCTGGTACTTAATACCTCTAATGGGTGGAAGCCCACTAGGAATGTCCTCTGTCACCACATCACTGAACTCCTATAAAAGAGATGAAATAGACACACGAAGCAAATGGTCAATGTTAGCAATACAAACACAGCGATCCTTGTAGACTAGAAAAAGCATAATCTTGCTAGCCTTAAAAGCTCTCATAGTTTCAACCTCACCTATGTAGAAGCTCTTTTTCACTCGCCCTTTTTGTTTCCCCTTAAGATCACTCACACTCCCTTTGGGAACACTCAGGCCTTTAGCCTTAATTTCCTTACTAGGTTCGATCACACTCCCCTCACGTGTTTTCTCCAAGGCTGTGTTTGCACTCTCATTCTCTTTATCCCTCTCAAGTTGTAACTTGACTTGATCCTCGTGGACTTGCTTCGGTGTAAGTGGGTATAAGGTATTGGGTTTTCCCTTATGCTGAAAGGAATACTAATTCTTGAACCCATCGTGTATGACCTTCCTATCAAACTACCATGGCCTGCCCAAAAGAATATGTCCTGCATGCATCGATATCACATCACATAGAACATCATCCGTATATAGACCAATGGTAAAACTCAATAATACATGCTTAGTCACCTTTATTTCACCACAATCATTTAACCACTGCAACTTGTAAGGCTTGGGATGCTTCAAACAATCTAATCCCAACCTCTCAACTAAAGTTGTACTTGCGACATTAGCACAACTGCCCCCATCAATGATCATACTACACCCATTGCCATTCACATGACATCTAGTGTGAAATATATTCTCCCTCTGCAGATCACTCTCATCCTCAACAATTTTTACACTCAAAACACGCTTGACAACTAATGACAAGTTATCTTGCGGGTAAGCAGCTCCCTCTCTGTCACTAGTATCCTCAATCTCAAGCTCATCATCATCAACCTCAACCTCACTGTCGGTAGAATGTACCACCACTCTTCTTATCAATCACTAAGGTGCGCTTGTTGGGCCACTGTGAAGTATAGTGTCCCATACCCAAACACTTGATGTCTTTAGTCTTTTGTGCTGTACTCTCAGGTTTCGGTCTAGCCTTGCTTGGTTCTGCAACTTCTTTACCATTGGCACTAGGTTCGGCCCTTGGCTTGTTAAAGCGTCCATCCCGTCGATCATTAGGAACCCATTTCCCCCTCCATGCAGAAGTAGTATGTGTACCAAATCTGGATGTAGAATTCTTCTTCAATTGCATCTCTACATTGATAGCCATATGAAGCATATCCTCTAAATCAATAAAATGATGCAACTCCACCATGTTGGCAATCTCTCTGTTCAAGCCCTCTAGAAACGTGCCATAGTAGCCTCTCCATCCTCCACTACATTTGCCTTGATCATGACAACCTCCATCTCAGTATAGTAATCATCTACACTCTTGGGCCCCCTGATATAGATGCTGTAGTTTTTTTATACAACTCTCGGTAGTAATGGCTGGGTATGAACTGTTTCCTCATGAGACCTCAAAGTTCTTCCCAAGTCTAAATTGGCCTCTCATTATTTTGTAAGAGTTCAAGTCAAGTCCCAAGATCAATAATCATGCATAAAAACCGCATATAAACACATCAAATGAGTAAGGCGGAAACATAACTCACATTGAACGGTTTGATGAAATGAAGAACATGCGTTTTTAAGCTCCCTCCAAGCTCGGCAATGGCTTCTGGAACTGCAGTGGACGCACGGTTTGGGCTGTGAAAGTCTCCTCCATTTTCGGGCCATGGATGACTCCATTGAAGCTCCAAGCTTCAAGCTTTCCAAGCTCATGAAGACACTTCCCTATCACCTATGTATTACTCAAGGTGTGCTAGCACTTGTTCATCTTCCATTTGCTTCTCAAAAATTCGGTGAACCAGAAAAATTTTAAGCAAAAATCGGCTTTAAGCCGTGAAGGTGAGAAGAAGAAAAGGGAGGGAGAAGAGAGAAAATCGTGAACTGCATGTTGGAGAGAGAGAGTGATAAGTTTAATATTTTAATTTTATTTTCAAAAAACAAAATAAATATATAAATCATTATCATATATTGTAAAAGTAAAAAGCAAAAGTCTAATAATGCTTTTCTACTTTTCACACATCATTTCTACTTTACTTTAATCATATCACATCACTTTAATAAAGTGACATGTTGTCAAGTCACATCACTCAAAGTGACAATTGATTTGACAATTGATGCGACTAACGATTTGACGCTTGATGTGACTTGCGTGCCGCGCTCGAATTCGAAATGCGAATACGCTCGCAATCACTCTCGGGCTCGGGTTCGCTAATTCCAAATTAACGAATTTTCCATCGAGTCGTAATTAAGTGATTACGCCTAGCGAATTCACTATTCACGTCGCTAACGAATTAATTCTAAATTAATTCGTTCGCCCGAATTAAAATCTAATTTTAATTCCGCGTCGAAATCCAATTTCGATTAATATATCGAATATATTAATTTTATCGATTAATTCCAAATTAATCGTTCTCTCTCTTTAACGATATTTTATCCGAGATAAAATATCTCCGTAATTAATCCCAGATTAATTTTCTCTCTCAACGAATTAATCCCAGATTAATTCTATCTCTCTCTTCTAATTAATCCCAGATTAATCAAAGTGTGAGTCATACGTCATTGGTGAATCTTCAGGAAGCGACCCATGAGATCTCCGGATATGTTGGCAGTAAATACGATCGTCGGACTGTCCGAACACGTAAGTACCTCGTACTACGTTTATATCGATTTACAAGACAAGGTTGGCTTCTAGCAAAGCGCCATGCCTACCCAATTCTCCAGAAATATTCTTACAGGAATATAGATCTGTATCAAACGTAGTATATACCGTAGTATTGTGTATATTGGCCCAGTATCGGATAATCACGTGCTAGGCCTGGGGCTGGATAAGTGTCTGCCCCGTCCGAAGCACATGTCGGATGTCTGGTAACTAGTCTCTATAATCGGATATACATGACCTTGTCATAATATCCCGATGGCCGCGCAGCACTTAAGAGCACTAATACCGTATCCTGCGTGACATCATCTCCAATATGACTGAAGTGATACTTCCATCTTGACATCACACCCAATACTCTACGACTCTCTGATAAACCCAGAAGTGGTGTACTCAGAACCCGTTTAAAGTGTCCCCTACCACCAAGACCAAAGTCTATCGATTATCGTAAGTATTAGCGATGTAAGTCTCAGGTTAAGACCATACACACCTACCTTGATTTCGGCCTCCCATAGACACATAGTCATAATACCAATGGGATCCGAGGGGTCTATCCAGAGCGAAGCTGTTTCCCGTACCGTCGGTGAAACAACGACCTCCTATCGCACTTGCATAAGTATCCAATACTTATATATATGAGAACTATGCCGTTGTGCCCTCACAAACGCGCACAAGTGCAATACTAGCCTATTCCGCATTATCGATGTTCCAGTCTCGATAATACTACGGCTAGGGATATTTAATGATTAAACCTTCGGGGACTGATACTGTCTCATATCATTCTCAGTCCAGGTACTAATCATAGGGACCTCTCTTCATTTATATATCTATGGTGATCTAATCACAAATGATGAGAGTGCAATTTCCTTATTACATAGTTAATTTGCTACAACAACACAATGATCTGTGCAAATAGTGACGCTATGGGTCATATTATCCAATAATCTCCCACTTGGCACATAGCCAGTCACTCGAGTGTCTAACACCCGAACTATGTACAATTCGCTCAAATTGCTGAGGAAAGGTTTTCGTCAGCGGATTTGCTTATTATCGTCTGACGCGATTTACACGATACACATCATCACATCGCCACTATGTATGATCCGAACGAATCAGATGATATAGAAGTATATATCTGGATCGTCGATGAGACCTTTAATTCTTTAGCTGTGCTGACGCCTAGCTCAGCTGCTAATAGAATTATATCTAATCTAATTAGATTTATTATCGATCCAAATGGATTCTATTGCTGCCTCAGCTGCAGCAATAATCCGCATTTGTTGTTAATTCGGCAACAGTTATCTTGCTCGGAAGATTTCCAGCTCACTGTCCCAGTGTTCAAACTTTATAGTACCGCAATATTTACCGGTTTGGAAACTTGCAACAGTGATCCCAGTCACTTCAAGTTCTCCATCTCCATAGTTTAAGACAACATCTTTAGTTCTCTCAGATACTAACAGATGTTCATTAATCTTCAATCCAGTGACTATCACTTGGATTGACCCGATAGTGACTCCATATGCTCAAAGCGTATGAGACACCAATATAAGTACATTTTAAATGTACAATTTCTCAGAGAGTGTTACCAACTCCAAATCTAGCCCAGTAGATCTTTATTCCTAAAAAGGTTGTTACTCCCCAGAATTCTACGGAGAATTTCTTATGAAAGCCAAGCTTTCACCGATTGTTTTAATGGGAATTTCATTGTCAGTACCCTCTCCCCTAACCTCCTTATATACACAAGAATTATTTCGTTTTGAGTCAAATCATAAACTTTATGATTATTTCAAAACGTCAGTTCCAAGAACCTTATGTTTGCTTCAATCCAAACATGGATCGAATAATCCGCAAACCTTGTTTGTCGGTTATACAAAATCGTCAGAATGTTATAAACATTCTCCAAAAGGTTTCCTTTTCAGGAAAGCGATTTTGATCTGTAACTGACACATTTCATAAATGAAATATGCAGTTATCAACAAGCATCTTCAAAATGGATTTACCATGGCAACAGGTAAAAGGTTGAACCGTTATTAACATAATGTTGATAACGATACCTTTCCGTCAAAGCCCGCTTTGTACGTTGGTATGTTGCCTTCCATGTATGTCTTCCTTGAAGACGTTTAATGTACCATAGGCAAATGCTTGTGGTACAACAACTAGTATCCAAAATAGTTGTTATACATGGAATCCATTTCGGACTCATGGCACTTTGCCATAAATAGGGAGTCGATACCTCGTATTACTTCCTCATACGTAATCAGTTGGTGTACCTTAAAAGATTAAAATCTTTATGAGGTGAGATCAGAAACCCATACGCTAGGTTGTTTTCTGACTCTCACTGATCTACGCGGTTTCTTGTGTATTTGAAGATTAATGGTATAGATTCATCATTGATGAACTATTTGTGTTCCATTACGGACCTTGTGCCTTAGAATAGTATTACTTCGATTTTCATCGAGTATCACTATCCTCCCACTGACCACTGCATATCGGTATTCCTCTTAGGAAAACCGCATGGTGAGCAACAATCACATTGTTCTCATGTGAGATTTATAAGTACTATACTTATGGTTTCCCTTAGGATAACCTATATTGGCACTTATCCAATTTGGGTCCTTAGTTTGGTATCATCCAAACGTTATGCCTAGCATACCCAAATTATCAGGAATGAGAAAAACTCGGTTTCTTTCCCGTTCATATCCTATATGATATCTGTCAAACAGATTTACATGGAACCTTATTCTAAATAAGTTTGCACTGTTAATACATATCCTGTTTGAAGGAAATGATAGCTCAGAGCGACTCGTGATAAACCTTATCATGTCCAACAAAATTCGGTTTTAGTTCGGACACACCGTCTAACTGACATGTCTCGTTTAATTGTGTCCTAGACAACAATGCCATAAATAAGTCTCTATTGATCAAATCAATTTGAGCTATTTATTTGTCATTTATGTTTGAGATTTTATTATATTCAAAATATAAATTCTGTTATTTACATCTAATGTATTTATCTCAGTATCATCTTTATATAATAAAACACTTTAGTGTTTTAGAATATAAAGGTTCACCCGCAGTGGGTTTAAACACTGATAAAGAGATAATGTTTCTAGTCAAACTAGTTACATTATAACAGTTCCTAATTTAAGTACACACCCAAAGGGTAGTTCCTAAACTTAGGTATCTACGGTCGAAACAGCGACTTTCGTCCCGTTTCCGATTCGTAGAGAAATCTCAGCTTGAAGTCAGTATCCTGCTCAAAGCAGATTCTGAATATCAATACATATATATTATACCACACTAAGTATTTAAAATCTAATTTCAATACTAGCTGTGAACATAACTAAGACAAACATTTTTAAAGTTAGAGCCTCGCCCTTTCTTTAATTCCTTCGTGTCTTCCATATCCAAATGGTAGTCACTTTGGGATATGTCAATTATCCTTTTCAATATTTCACAACCTTGGCCAAGCCTTGGGTTCGGAATATCGAAACGATGTGCACCTCGTGCTACATGCCCAATTGCAAACTTTGACTTTATCTCTCTAGAATAGTCAATTAATTCTCCAAGAATTATAAATTGCAATTTTAATACTTCTTAAATCAAAAAATTAGATTTATGACAAGTATATTAAATTAAGCATTAAAGTCATCATCACATAAATCTTCCAAAGATTTTATGCTCTACTTATATTGCTTAATTTTGGGCTTAAGGTATAATAAGTTATTTTATCAAATAAAGTAACCTATTATTTATTCCCAATTTGAAAATTAAATCATTTAAAATATTTTAATCCCAGATTATATTTTAAATATCCAACTTTTCAATTTTTATCTTGATTACAATAGTCCAACTATTTAACCAACGATTAGTGGTACTATATATATTATAATGATTATAATAGTCCAACTATATAATCAAATATAATCCAAATTAATTAACCTCAATTACATTGATTACTATAATCCAATTATAAATCAACTGTAAACTGAAATTAATTAATTCAAATATATTGATTAATATAATCCAATTATATATAATCAAGTATAATACAGTCCAACTGTTTATAAAAACAACAATTTAAATATTAGTCCAACTAACATTTAATATTACGACGAAATAATTTAAATGAGCGCGTTATAGCGAGTAATCGAACGAATGTTGCAAATTCAATACTTGCCTCCCACTATTTTTCGTCGAGTCTCTAACCCTCTGTGGAGTACTCGGGAAACCGTGTTTCCTAGTGGGCTAGGATCCCGTTAAAGTATCATACAATCCTGACTTTGGTCAATAAAAAATTGTATGATAATTAACAAGGTAGATCTCGAAGATCAATTGGATCCCATCCAACTCCTAGATCCGGTAGGTGGACATCCAAGTCCGAAACATATATCTAATATATGCTCTATATATCGAATATATACCCTACCCTTTCCTCTGAATCAACTAGGCCTTGGCTTTGGCCAAAAACAAACCTAATGATCCCAGTCAAGCGTGGACCCATTGACAGGAAGCTTCGTAATCAAATGTCTATGGACAAGAAGTGGTCTTGACTTTGGTCAAAAACAAACCACAACTTGGACACGACACCGATATAACAAAGCCTCTGATTAAAGCACATCTTTGACTGACAAAGGGTTGACTTTGGTCAAAAAAACCCCTGACAATCCCGATCTTGAGCAAGAATCACTCAATGGAAGGAATGACGCTTGATATTTAACGAGGGTTTTTCGCGTGCAAATTGGCTACCAATTTAATTATCTTTGTTAAGGTCTCATCATCATACACCCTTAAACATGCATTCTAAATACATAATAAAGCGAATATGAAATAAATAATAATGATATGCGGATGGATATTTTACATTGATCCTAGATCAAATCTCTCACTTTCTCTAACCCGCTAGCACTTGTATTACTTCTACCCGTTACACTACACTTCTAAAGAAACCTCTTTACATAGAGGGGAATAGGTGAGAAGAGAATACAAAGAAATAGGAGATAAGGCTGGACACGCAGGTCCAATTTAATAAATCAAATTTATTACAATTTCCAAAATCGCCCAACCCGACTAATATCCATCCGATATACATTATTCAAACATCACACCATGTATTCATACAAGCATTATCAATCAATCAATCAAATTAATTAATCTTGATTATTAGTGATCATCCAATGTTCAAACAAATATTTGATTTTGTTCGAGTCAAACTCGTATTGCGAACACGTACTCAAAGTACGATTTCTACGAATTAAATTAAATTACATAATTAAATCCAATTTAATACGTATTTAATTCTAATTCATTATTTAATTCCAAATTAAATATTACACCTTTATTAACGAACCTTTACGACTTAAATTCCAAATTTAATCGCAACGGGTCTCAAAGCCCGATTAACATCTAATGTTTTATTTAATTAAAGTCCAATGGGCTTTTAATTAATTTCTATAGGCGTGGACTTTTGGTCAACTCGGGTCAAACCGAACAACCAAAATCCAATCCGGGAGGAGTTACCCCATAAGCCTTTAAATTAATTTTGGCCCATTAGGCCCAATTAAATAATTAAGGTCCATTAAGTCATAATTGGACCTTTTGGATTCGGTTTTGGGCCTAATTGGATCCAACCAATTTTGCCTAAACCCAACTTTGTTACAACAAAGCCCAAAAGCCCAATTACAACCTAACAAGCCCAATTCCAAAATCAAGCCCAAATTAATTAACTTATAAAATTCCAAATTTCACAATTAATTAACCTAAGTGTAATACACAATCAATTACCCAATTAACATTTCTAAAATATCAATTAGCCTAATTAATCATGCACTTTAACAACCAAATAGTGTCCAACACAATTCAATTAAAATCAAACCCAATTAACATGCTTTCAAGTCTCGGCAATTAGGGGTTTTTCAATTCGATTCGGTTTCAATCCAATTGAGTCCACAATCATAATTCCCAAATCAATTCAATTCATCCAATGAAATAAAACAACAAAATCACAATGAATTTCATGTCCTTAAAATTCGGCCAAGCCACTTTAAAAGGGAAAAATGTTCCAAATCAAAATTCAATCCAATTGAACTTCAAAACAACATTAACCAATTGTTTTAAGTCATCCAATGATCAAACAAAACAAAATTACCAAGACATTAGGGTTATGCAATTTTCGGCCAAGCCTCCAATTTGGGGAAAATTGAATCCAATCCAATTTCATGAAATTGATCACACACAATCTCAATTAAACATGTTCTAAGCATACTTAAACATCCAATTCAATTAAAACATGCTCAAACACATTTTACCCAATTTCAAGTTTCATGTTCAACCTAAAGAATTGGGGAAAATTGATCTAATCCAATTTTCTTGAAATTGATCATGCACAACTTCAATTCAACCTCATTCAAGCATAATGCATCAAACAATTCAACCAAATCATGCCTAAATCGAGTTTACCCAAATTAAAGTTTTGACAAAAATAAGCAAATTGGGGAAAATCAATCCAATCAATTTTTTTTATCAAATTGATTACATACAACTCAAATTCAATCATATATAATCATTCTTGAACAATCAATTTGACAGAATCAAGCTAAAATCAAAAAGCCCCAAATTTGCTCAAGAACCCTAATTCGGTTTTCATGCAACAAAAGCTCTTGATACCATTGTAAGAGTTCAATCAAGTCCCAAGATCAACAAATCATGCATAAAAACCGCATATGAACACATCAAAGGAGTAAGGCGGAAACCAAACTCACATTGAACGGTTTTGATGAAATGAAGAACATGGTTTTTTTAAGCTCCCTCCAAGCTCGGCAATGGCTTCTGGAACTGCAGTGGACGCACGGTTGGGCTGTGAAGTTCCTCCATTTTCGGCCATGGATGACTCCATTGAAGCTCCAAGCTTCAAGCTTCCAAGCTCATGAAGACACTTCCCTATCACCTATGTATTACTCAAGGTGTGCTAGCACTTGTTCATCTTCATTTTGCTTCTCAAAAATTCGGTGAACCAGAAAAATTGAAGAAAATCGGCTTTAAGCCGTGAAGGAGAGGAGAAGAAGAAAAGGGAGGGAGAAGAGAGAAAATCGTGAACTGCATGTTGGAGAGAGAGAGAGAGAGGATAAGTTTAATATTGTAAATTTTTTTTCAAAAACAAAATAAATATATAAAAATCATATCATATTTGTAAAAGTAAAAAGCAAAAGTCTAATAATGCTTTTCTACTTTTCACACATCATTTCTACTTTACTTTAAGTCATATCACATCACTTTAATAAAGTGACATGTTGTCAAGTCACATCACTCAAAGTGACAATTGATTTGACGATTGATGCGACTAACGATTTGACGCTTGATGTGACTGCGTGCCGCGCTCGAATTCGAAATGCGAATGCGCTCGCAATCACTCTCGGGCTCGGGTTCGCTAATTCCAAATTAACGAATTTTCCGTCGCGTCGTAATTAAGTGATTACGCCTAGCGAATTCACTATTCACGTCACTAACGAATTAATTCTAAATTAATTCGTTCGCCCGAATTAAAATCTAATTTTAATTCCGCGTCGAAATCCAATTTCGATTAATATATCGAATATATTAATTTTATCGATTAATTCCAAATTAATCGTTCTCTCTCTTTAACTATTTTATCCGAGATAAAATATCTCCGCAATTAATCCCAGATTAATTTTCTCTCTCATCGAATTAATCCCAGATTAATTCTATCTCTCTCTTCTAATTAATCCCAGATTAATCAAAGTGTGAGAGTCATACGTCATCGGTGAATCTTCAGGAAGCGACCCATGAGATCTCCGGATATGTTGGCAGTAAATACGATCGTCGGACTGTCCGAACACGTAAGTACCTCGTACTACGTTATATCGATTTACAAGACAAGGTTGGCTTCTAGCAAAGCGCCATGCCTACCCAATTCTCCAGAAATATTCTTACAGGAATATATAGATCTGTATCAAGCGTAGTATACCGTAGTATTGTGTATATTGGCCCAGTATCGGATAATCACGTGCTAGGCCTGGGGCTGGATGGATAAGTGTCTGCCCCGTCCGAAGCACATGTCGGATGTCTGGTAACTAGTCTCTATAATCGGATATACATGACCTTGTCACAATATCCCGATTGGTTGCGCAACACTAAGAGCACTAGTACCGTATCCTGCGTGACATCAACTCCAATATGACTGAAGTGATACTTCCGTCTTGACATCACACCCAATACTCTACGACTCTCTGATAAAACCAGAGTGGTGTACACAGAACCCGTTTAAAGTCCCCTACCACCAAGACCAAAGTCTATCGATTATCGTAAGTATTAGCGATTGTAAGTCTCAGGTTAAGACCATACACACCTACCTTGATTTCGGCCTCCCATAGACACATAGTCATAATACCAATGGGATTCCGAGGGGTCTATCCAGAGCGAAGCTGTTTCCCGTACCATCGGTGAAACACGACCTCCTATCGCACTTGCATAAGTATCCAATACTTATATATATGAGAACTATGCCGTTGTGCCAACAAACGCGCACAAGTGCAATACTAGCCTATTCCGCATTATCGATGTCCAGTCTCGATAATACTACGGCTAGGGATATTTAATGATTAAACCTTCGGGGACTGATACTGTCTCATATCATTCTCAGTCCAGGTACTAATCATAGGGACCTCTCTTCATTTATATATCTATGGTGATCTAATCACAAATGATGAGAGTGCAATTTCCTTGTACATAGTTAATTTGCTACAACAACACATGATCTGTGCAAATAGTGACGCTATGGGTCATATTATCCAACAGATTTTCCTTTGGTTGGTGACAAGTGATCCCAACAAATCATCGCACAAATCAGATGAATTCCATGGCGGCGAGATTGATCTTCTTCTTTTTTCCATTTTTAGAGTAATGATGACAATTAAAAATCAACTCGATCTTCTTCTCCCACTCCAAAATGCTTCAGGATCATTCTTGCCCAGGGAAGTTTGGTTTTAATCTTGATCTTGATGCTGCTCAAAAATCACCCACTCAACATCATCATCTCTACTATAACCTCTCATGTGATAATCTTCATGCCTGTATTTCAAATGCACCTCACCATCAAACCGTCTATCCCTCTACATTCCTCCTATCAAACCTCCTATTAGGCCTTCTATCAAGCCATCGCTGAAATCTCTTTCCTCATCATTAAGATCATCGGAATCATCAAATCATTGTCAGCTTCTTCTTCATCTAGTGGTATACGTCGTGGTGCCACATTCTAAGGTGGTGGTATATGCTGAGGTGGTGGTGCTCTAGCGAACACTGCCTGTTTTATTACTCTCTACTCACTGGAAAACTTATCGAACAGCAGTGACCGGCGTTAAACACACACGTATAACGCAAGCGCATGTATCGTTCAAGTAGTATAAAAATATCGATCCCACGAGGACTTAATATCTAATCTATTAATTTTATGAGGTCAAATGATTACTAGTATCTAACAGGTTGTTTATTGATTTGAAATGGTGACGATTCTAAATTTAAAAACAAGTAAATAAAATTGTTCGAAAGTAGGTTTTAAGGAAAATTCAATATTAAAACTATCTAGGGTTGTGATTTCTTCAATATCATTTTAAAGATGAAGTGGTTATTTTATGTTTGTGTAATAAATCGGTTACTAACCTGGACACTAAATTATGCAAAAGCCTATATGTCGATGGAGAGAACCAAATACCCAGTTTAACCCAATTGAACCATATGTCTATGTCAACCAAATTATCTGGATTCATTAAGTTTAAGTTCCAATTATGGCTACCCCGCCCGACAGGTATAATTCCTATCCTGTAAGGAAATCTATTAAAGGGTTATCTATCCTCAAGGAAGATCGTGGACTATTAAGTCTAGGCGGCTGAAACCTAAAATTCCTTTGTCAAATTATTTTTTTAGATTACCACATCAATCTTATTGTGGCCAATTAACAAGACGCATTAAGCTTAAGACTTAATAAGTAAACCTTAAATTACCCAAACTATTATTTAACCCTTATTTTAAAACGGTGTGATGTGATATTGGATTTCATCACAACCCCAGATAACTGGCTTAGTTACGACACAATTTACAGGTAGTAAAAACTTAAATAAAATAAAAGACATAAAGTAAATTGCTGGTGGATATTAAATACTGAAAAGTAAATTACTGAAAATTAAATAAAGTAAAAAGTAAAAAGTAAAAAGTAAAAAGTAAAAAGTAAAAAGTAAAAAAAAATAAAAATAAAAAAAAGTAAATTGCTGAAAAGTAAATTACTGAAAAAATAAATTGTTGAAAATTAAATAAAGTAAAAGTACAATAAAAGAAAATGCTGGGGTTAGAGGATCAACTTTATTACTACTTTTTAGATATCTCCTTAATATAATATATTAACTTTGCGTGATAATTACCAACCAGCCATATAGGCGGTATCCTGATTAAGTCAAATAATAATTAATACCAACCGACCAACCAGGCGGGTATCCATATTTAGTCAGGTTTAACCAATTTATAATTAATTACCAACCGACCGACCAATATAGCGGTATCCTCATTAAGTAAGGTTTTAAATCATTTATATATTATAATAAGGGAGATTAAATAAATAGCAATAATAAAAGCTTTACCTTTCACCCCAGCAAGGGATAATTACCTCATCATTGCTTACTTAAAAAAAAAAAAAAAAACTGCAAAAGTGAAGAAAGAAAATGTTTGTGCGTAAAAGTAAATTGCGGAAAGTAAAAAACTGAAAAGTAAAAAAAGAAAGCGCGAAAGCTTAAATTAATTACTGAAAACTAAAATAAACAAACTAGATACAATCTTCTTATTTATTCTTAAGGAATTTCAAAGAAGAAAGTATGAATTTTACAAATGAAATGGCTTGGTATTTATAGGCAAAATTTTGCCTCAATCAAATTCTCCACCAAATCCATTATTAATTATCCACTAATTACTCCACCAAATCCATAATTGCTCCACTAATTGCTTATCTTGTTTGGTGGTAATTTGATAATTTTATTAATTATTTATTAATTTATATTTTGCTTTGAAAATGATTGATAATGACTTTAATAATTACACATCACACACTTCTGGATGGTTCATCAATTTCGGTCATGAAATCTTCAGAATTCGAAAATATTTTCTCTTTAAAAGCTGTAGATCTTTGAGTCTTATTTATCTGGAACTTGAATCAGCTCAATCCGATATCGGAGTAAGAAGTTATGCCCAAAATACGACAGATGCGCAAAACTGTAATTTCCAAAACTGCACTTCGTCAAAAACGCCATTTCAAGTTTCCAATCTCCAAAATTAAAATATCAAGTCCAATAATTGACCTTATTTGACCCATATTTCATCCTAAATGATTTTATTGAGACCCGATATTATTTTATCTTCAAAATAAACTAAAACACATCAAAACGTTCATCAAACCCGAGAAACTAAACAAAATATTAAGTTAAATGGGCGGTAAATATTGATATATATTCCGCTCATCAAGCAGCATTCATGTTTTCCATCATATCCATAAACTTCCTTTCTAAAGCCTCAAGCTTCTCATCCACTGTCAAACTCGTACCTGCCATCTCAAAGCTTCAACAAACAGATTAGAAGAAACAAATATGTGAAAAAAATTATATAACCTCACAATCTCACACGCTCACGTGTTTAGACTCAAATATGTATCACTCCACTCCACTCGTGTTTGCATTCAATATAGTATGAATATGACTTACCAAAAAACTCACAACAATGTGTAGTCTTCAAGCTAGCATAAACAACAAGAAACCAATATAGGGCAAACGAAGTAATGCGAGTAAGAATTAACAAATACGTAGACTCAATTCAAAGAAAACCTACAGTTAGAATAATTGGAATATAGAAATCATAATCTAGAACAAAAAATAAACAAGCTTGCAAACAACTATGGACGTATGCAAATTCGGACGCAAATTTGGTGCCTCAATAGAAATTTTTTTGAATTACCCTTCATGGACACCCAAATGATAAAATAGAACCAACGAAATTCAACCAAAATTTTGAACTTTTTTACTCTTTTTTTTTTTGCTCTTCAGATCACTTGAACTCTCAAAAATTTTCTAAGTTTTGACCGGTTTGGAGTCCAGTATGCAACCAGTATGGTTTCTTACAGGTTCCAGTAGCTATGTTTTACTCACCGGTATGGATGCTTACTGGTTCTGGTAGCTATGTAATCTCCAAGTAGACCGGAATGGAAACCGGTATGTAGGCCGATATGATATTAGCCCGATTCTAGTAGCTATATAATGCCCAGTTACACCGGTATGAAGGCCGGTATTGGACTAGTATGTCGATCACCGACAGATCAGAAATGCAGAAGGAAAGAAACACGTAAAAACGCAAAAACTAATAATCAAGATGAACAAGTATCTTGATGACCAACAAACACAATAAAGACTAAATCAAAAACACAAAAGTAAAGATAGAAAAAATCATACCTTGGAACCCTAAGCTATGATACCCAAATGACGCGGAACTCACTTGGATGTTTAGGCCAAGAAAACCCTCGCAACGGATAGAACCCCAAGCACCCACGAATTATATTTTGTAGGAACAAAAACCTTCCAATGCCACAAAGAAGACCCACAAAGAACTTTACTTTGAGAACCCTTAAAATGATTCATTGTAGTGTTCTCCTAGCACGGAGACGCCACCAATGTTGCTCTGCCTTAGATAAGTTGAAGCTGGAACAAAAGGGAATCCCTCCATTAAGCTTGAAATTCAGCCATAGCCATTTCTCTTTGAAGAAATTCGAAATTTGTAAGTTATCATTGAAGAAGACAAAGTTTACAATATATAGGATAAGACAAATTTACTAAAAATGCCCTTTAAAAGGTAATAAAAAGACCAAAAGGTCCTAAAACTACCCAATGGCTACATAAAGCTAAAGCCTTAAGTAGTCATTTACTAAAAATTATTACAAATATCACCCACCAAGATCTTTATGCAAGTGGCAAAAAGATCAAAAATAAAAAGTCAATAAAAGTGGCATCATTTCTAAAAAATGCCTAGTAGGTCATTTAACTAACTAACATAGTTTCTTATCCAATTTGACCCAAATGATCTAGCTAACTAAGTTACAAATAGCCTAACTAGAGTCAACATGATAAGCAAAATGTCAAAATACAAGCTCATTTGGCCGAATTACATAAAAGGCATAAAACAACCAAAATCTTCAAAAATGTCATATCTTCAAAATCGGCTGCTGCGCGTCTTCTAGAATGACTTGGGCCACGTGAAATAGCTTTGGACCCACTCCATTGAAGCCCTCATGTGACGCCAATATTCCATGGGGTTGTTTGTCACACTTGGCCACGGCATTCTGTGCTATTCCCGCCATTACGTCTCTTGATCTTCTTAGCTTTCTGGCATGTGATTGGCCTTATTGGAACTTGCAAAGGCTCTACCAATTGCTGTCTGTGAAATCTAATGTTCCTTCAGTGGCTGGATTCATGTCATTCCCCCCTCTTAAAAAGGATTTGACCTCGAAATGTACTTGCATAAAAAATAGTTAAGTAAACAACATTAAATTTAGCAGACTATTATACTCACCTTGTAAATCCAGTTTGTACGCATTGTCATTGATCTGCTCCAAGACCTGAAATGGACCATCCCATATTGGTTGTAGCTTGGATTTACGTTGTTCAAGAAATCGCTCATTGCGCATATGTACCCAAACCCAATCATCAGGCTGAAATACCACATGTTTTCTTCCCTTATTGGCATGAGAAACATATTGCTCATTCTTCCTCTGTATGTGCTCTCTTTCTTTCTCATGTATGTGTTTCACCAAATCAGCTTTCCTTTTGCCATCTAACCCTACATGCTCATCAACAAGTAATGGTAACAGATCTAATGGAGTTAGTGGCTGAAAACCATAAACAATTTGAAATGGTGAATAAGATGTAGAAGAATGAATGTTACGGTTATATGCAAATTCAATAAAAGGCAAACAATCCTCCCAAGTTTTTAAGTTCTTAGTGATAATAGTACGCAATAACTGAGTCAAAGTCCTATTAACCACCTCGGTTTGTCCATCAGTTTGGGGGTGACAATTGGTATAATACAAAAGTTTAGTTCCAACTTACCCCATAAAACTTTCCAAAAAAAGGAATTTAACATCACAATCTAAAACTATACTCCGTGGAATTCCATGGAGCCGTACTACTTCTTTAAAGAATAAGTCAGTAATATTTGTGGCATCATCAGTCTTATGACATGCTATAAAGTGTGCCATCTTACTGAACCTATCAACCACTATAAAAATGGAATCTCTATCGTGCCTTGTCATAGGTAAACCCAATATAAAGTCTATTTTACATCTACCCATGGCTCGCTAGGTACAGGAAATGGTTGTATACAAACCATAAGGCATAACCTTAGATTTAGCGTTTTAAAAGTTAAGCATTTATCACATTAACGCTCAATATCTCTCCGCATTTTAGGCCAATAGAAATATTCACTCAATACTCATAAGGTCTTGGCAATGCCAAAGTTCCCCATTAAACCTCCCTCATGCGCTTCCCTAATTAACAATTCACGCATACTACAAACAAGAATGCATAATCTATTTTCCTTAAACAGAAACCCATAATGTTGGTAGAATTTACTAAAGGTAGATTTTTCACATGCAGCATAGATAGTACTGAAGTCAGTATAGTTTTCATAAAGTTCTTTAATAAATTCAAACCTAAGCATCCTTGCATTCAATGAAGTAAGTGAAGCATACCTTCGTGATAGTGCATCGACGACAAAATTTTCCTTACCTTGTTTGTAGCGGATTACATATGGAAATGTCTCAACAAACTCTAACCATTGTGCGTGCCATTTATTTAGCTTACCTTGACCTTTCAAATGCTTTAATGACTCGTGATTTGTATGGATCACAAACTCTCGAGGCCATAGATAATGCTGCCAAGTCTCAAGGGCTCTCACATATGTGGGGTATCTCAAAACTGCTCCGTTAAGCTTCTCACTAAAGTAGGCTATTGGCCGCTTTTCTTGCATAAGAACGACTCCAATACCTAATCCGGATACGTCACACTCAATCTCAAATGTCTTCTCAAAGTTGGGTAGCGCCAAAATTGGTGCACTGCACAACTTTATTTTAAGATCCTGGAATGCACGCTCCTGCTCTTCTTCCCATTTGAAGCCAACAGTTTTCTTCAATACTCCAGTTAGTGGTGCTGCAATACTATTGAAGTTTCTAACAAATCTATGGTAAAAGCTTGCTAATCCATGGAAGCTTCTGACTTCGGTCACAGTTGTCGGTGTAGGCCAATCCTGAATTGCCTTTACCTTTTCCATATCAACTTCAATGCCATCTGTACTTACAATAAAACCAACGAAAACCATTCTATCCATACAAAAAAGTGCACTTATCAATGTTAGTATACAGTTTCTCCCGCCTTAACACATCAAGAACATGCTTAAAATACATAACATGTTCATCTATTGTTTTACTGTAAACTAAGATGTCATCAAAATAAACTACAACAAACCTACCTATAAATGCACGCATAACATGATTCATCAATCTCATAAATGTGCTAGGAGCGTTTGTAAGACAAATGGCACAACTAACCATTCATACAAGCCATACTTGGTCTTAAATGTAGTTTTCCACTCATATATCTCTCTCATGCGAATTTGATGGTATTCACTCTTTAAATCAATATTACTGAAAATTTTGGAACCATACAATTCATCTAAAATGTCATCTAGTCTAGGAATATGGTGACGATACTTTACCTTTATATTGTTGATCGCTCGACAATCAACACACATGCGCCACGTCCCATCTTTCTTGGGAACTAGAAGAACAGGTACCACATAGAGACTCATACTTTCTCTGACTTACCCTTTCTCCATCAACTCCTGCACTTCCCTCTGAAGTTCCTTTGTTTCCTTAGGATTGCTTCGGTAGGCTGTTATATTCGGTAGTTACCTTTATTTCGCCACAATCATTTAACCATTGTAATTTGTAAGGCTGGGATGCTTCAAGCAATCTAATCCCAACCTCTCAACTAAAGACGTTTTGCGACATTAGTACAACTGCCCCCATCATTGATCATACTACACCTCTTTCCATTCACACGACATCTAGTATGGAATATGTTCTCCCTCTGCAGATCACTCTCCTCATCACCAATTTGTGCACTTAAAGCACGTTTCACAACTAAGGACAAGTTATCCAGCAGTATACAGCTCCCTCTCTGTCACTAGTATCCTCTATAGCAGGCTCATCATCCTCAACCTCAACCTCACTCTAAGTAGAATGTATCTCACCACTCTTCTTATCAATCACTAATGTGTGTCTGTTGGGGCACTGTGAAGTATAATGTCTCATCCCTGAATACTTAAAGCACTTGACGTCCTTAGTCTTGGGTGTTGTACTCTCAGGTTTTGGTCTAGCCTTGCTTGGTTCTGCAGCCTCCTTACCCTTAGCACTTGGTTCGGTCCTTCGCTTGTAAAGCCTTTATCCCGTTGATCATTAGGAACCCATTTCTCCTTCCATGCAAGACTAGTCTGAGTACCAAATCCGGATGTAGTATTATTCTTGAGTTGCCTCTCTACCTTGATAGCCATGTGAAGCATATCCTCCAAATCAACATAATGATGCAACTCCACCATGTTGGCAATCTCTCTATTTAAGCCCTAGAAACCGTGCCATAGTAGCATATGCATCCTCCACTACATTTGCCATGATCATGGCAACCTCCATCTCAGTATAGTAATCCTCTACACTCTTGGCCCATTGATACAGATGATGTAGTTTCTGATACAACTCTCGGTAGTAATGGCTGGGTATGAATCGTTTCCTCATGAGACCTCGAAGTTCTTCCCATGTCTGAACTGGCCTCTCATAATTCCTCCTTCTGTTAGTGACAATCTGATCCCACCAAATCATCACATAATTTGTGAATTCCATAGCTGCCAGATTGATCTTCTTCTCATAAGAGTAATATGACAGTTGAAAATCAACTCGATTTTCTTCTCCAACTCCAAATACGCTTCAGGATCATTCTTGCCCCGAAAGTTTGGTATCATGATCTTGATGCAACTCAAATCACCATCAATATCACCATGTCTACCATAACCCCTCATATCATATTCCTCACATTTTTCATCAAATCCTCTCTACCTATCAAACCTCATATCTCTTCTATCATGCCTCCGCTCTTGCCTATGATTCATGGGCCTATACCTCTCTTCCTGCTCAACAGAGTCTTCCAAATCATCAAACCATTAGGATCATTCTCGACCTTCTCTTCCACTACTGGTACTCGAGGTGGTTGAACTTATCGTGGTTAGCACAACCTGTGGTGGTACTCATGGAAAATTGTCTGTCTTTATACTATCAACAATCTTTGACAACCTCTCCAAAGCAGTATTCATGTTCTCTATCATATCTGTAAACTTTCTATCTAAAGCCTGAAGCTTCTCATCCAACGCCAAACTAGTACCTGCCATCTCAAAGCTTCAACAAACAAATTAGAAGTAACAAATATGTGAAAACAATTATATAACCTCACAATCTCACACGCTCACGTGTATGCACTCAATTACGGTCACTCCACTCCACTCGTGTTTGCGCTCAATATAATATGAATATGACTTACCATAGAAGTTCCAACAATGTGTAATCTTCAAGCTAGCATAAACAACAAGAAACCAATATAGGGCAAACGGAGTAATGCGAGTAAGAATTAGCAAAAACGTATACTCAATTCAAAGAAAACCTAAAGCTAGAATGCTTGGAGTAAGGAAAAACTAGGAAAACAAGCATGCAAACAATCCCGAACGTATGCAAATTGGGATGAAAATTTGGTGCCTCAATAGAATTTTTTTTTGCTCTTCACGTTACTTGAGCTCTTAAAAAAATTCTAAGTGTTGGCCGGTTTGAGGTCCGGTATGGTACCGGTATGGTTGCTTCCCGGTTCCAGTAGCTATATTTTGTTCACAAGTTCGTCGGTATGGAGACCGGTATGTAAGTTGGAATGAACTAGCCTGGTTCCAGTAGCTATGTTTATGAACAAGTTGAAAGGTATGTAGTCCGGTATGAGATCGGTATGAAACCAGCCCGGTTCCAATAGCTATGTAATACTCACAGGTTGACCGATATGGGACTGGAATGGTTGTTTGCCAGTCCCAGAAACTATGCAATCCCTTGGTAGACCGGTATGAAGGCCGATATGAATCTTGCCCGGTTCCAGAAGTTGTGTCTAGTGTATTTTTACATCGGTATGCAGGTCACATGCGATTTAAAAAAGGAAAAAACACTTAAGAAACATAAAACCAAGAATCAAGATGAACAAGTTAGTGTCCTAGACATGCCACGTGATATCTAAGCATGATTCGTATGTGAATAAAAAATCAAAAATAAGTTGCGGAGGACTTACATTGATCGGTTGAGTTCAAAACTTTTCATGGATGTTGAAGCTTCCAAGCTCATACGTGAGTATCCCTATCACCTTCAAATGACTCTCATATGTGCTAGCAAGAACAAATGGAACAAATTTTATCTCCCAAGGAGAAACAAATTTGCCCAAGAGAGAGGGAAGCAATCGGCAGTCTTCAAAATACAAACGAATAGCCTGTGATGCTCTCGGCCTTCTTAAAGAAAACAAAGAGCAAAACTTTTCTTTCAATCAGCCAGTTCAGAGAGAGTGCCCCTTTTGATATATATTTTTTTTTATCTTTCGGCATTTGCTTCCAAAGTAATAATTAAGCCAAAAGGCTTTCGTCCAAATAAAAAAAAAATAAGAAAGAAAGTTGTGTCCTTTTTCATCTTTCAGCCAATCACTTTTTATTTTGAAAAAGTCAAATGACTTTTTAGGCTTTTGAAAGACAAAATGAATTGCTTTCAGCCAATTCTAAAAAAATGAAGTCAGTGGCTTTTTGTTCATTTTTTCAGCCAATTTCTTCTTGTTTTCTTTTGAGGCCATTCGGCCTATATACTAAAATCAAGAAGAAAAATCAGTGGCTAGAGAGAGAGAATTAATTAAATTTCCAAAATTCATTAATTCATTGTTACATGGTAGGTATGATGTGAAGTAAATCCAATTTATTATATTGCCAACCAATTACATCATTGTTGACAATTGATGTAAGTCATGGGTCCTACCCATTTAATTCAAAATTTGGTTGGCTTACACAACACACTTTGGGCTCGGGTTCATTTAATCAGATTAAATGAATTTCTGTCGTGACGTAATTAAATCCGATTTAATTAAATTATAATGCCTAGGAAAATTATTACGAAAGTCGCTTACGAATTAATTCTAAATTAATTCGTTCGCATGAATTAAAATCTAATTTTAATTCTGCATTGAAATCTAATTTCAATTATTATATCTAATATATTATGTTAGCCCAATTAAATAAATTAAATAGTAAAATCTAATTTCACCATTAAATTTACTTTGCCGATTAATTCCAAATTAATCGCGTTCGCTTCTCTCGACGAATTTAATCCCAGATAAATTCTCGATGCAATTAATCCCAGATTAATTCTTTCTCTGAAAATTAATCCCAGATTAATTCTTGCCGTAATTAATCCCAGATTAATTTTCTCTCTCTTAATTAATCCCAGATTAATTTTCTCTCTCATAATTAATCCCAGATCAATATTGTTCGAGTCAAATATCATCGGTGAATCTTTAGGATGCGACCCAAGAGATCCCTGGATATGTTGGCAGTAAATACGGTTATCGGACTATCCGAATACGTGCGTACCTAGTACCACATTCTTACCGATTTACAAGACATGGTTGGCTTCTAGCAAAGCACCGTGCCTACCCAATTTTCCAGAAATATTCTTCTACGGAATACATGATCTTTGTCAGGCGTAGTATACGTAGTATTGCGTATTACGATCCAATATCTGATGTCACATGCTAGGCCTGGGGCTGGAGTTGTGTCTGCCCCGTACGAAGCATATATCGGATCATAAGCAACTAGTCTCTTTATGATCGGAAAGTCATGGCCTAGTCATACTTCCCCGATGGCTATAGCACTTAGAGTACCAGTTATGTATCCCTGCGTGATCATCATCTCCATATGACTGAAGTGATACTTCCATCTTGACATCACACCCAATACACTACGATTCTCAATATACCTAGAAGAGGCGTACACAGAACCTGTTAAAGCCCTGGATGACCAAAACCAAAGTATATTGATTGTCGCAAGTATTAGCGATGCAAGTCTTAGGTTAAGACCAAATACACCTTCACTGATTCGGATTCCCATAGACACATAGTCATACTACCAATGGATTCCGAGAGGTCTATCCAGAGTGAAGCTGTTCCCGTACCATCGGTGAACAGAACCTCCTATTACGCTTGCATGAGTATCCAATACCCAAATATATGAGAACTATAATGTTACGCTTCCATAACACGCACAAGTGTAATACTAGCCTATTTCGCATTAATGATGTCCAGTCTCGATAATACTACGACTAGGCTTATTTAATGATTAAACC
Organism: Zanthoxylum bungeanum; assembly: GCA_019454045.1. Lineage (NCBI taxonomy): Eukaryota > Viridiplantae > Streptophyta > Magnoliopsida > Sapindales > Rutaceae > Zanthoxylum > Zanthoxylum bungeanum. The sequence continues at coordinate 6,658 of SKCR01033907.1, read as the reverse complement.
TTTATGGATTAATACTGTATCATATTTTATTAATCTGAAACTAATCATAAGGACTTTTATCATTTATATATAAAGGTAATCCAATTACAAATGATAAAAGAGTAATTTCCTTTGTCACATAGTTAATTTGTACAACAACATCATGTTATGTACAAATAGTGATGCTATGGGTCATAATTATCCAACAATCTCCCACTTGGCCTATAGCCAATCACTCAAGTGTCCTACACTTGAACTATGTACGGGTTGCTCAAACTTCGGCTGAGAAATGGCTTTCGTCAACATATTTACAAGGTTATCTTCTGATGCGATTTATTTGATCATCACATCGCCACGATGTATGATCTAGCGAATCAGATGAATTGGTTGAAGTACATAATTGGATCACTGATGAGACCGCGGTTCCTTAGCCTGCGCTGTAGCCTAGCTTAGCTGCTAACAGAACTACTCCTAATCCGACTAGGATTATTTAGATCCAAAATGCTTTTATTGCTGCATCAGCTGCAGCAATGTTCCGCTTTTGTTATTTATTCAGCAACAGTATCTTGCTTGGAAGATTTCCAGCTCACTGTTCTGTTATTCAAACTATATATGTACCATTATTATGACTTACAGTCGTTTTTATCTGTTTGGAAAATTTCAGTGGTGAACCTAGTTACCTCAAGTTCTCATTTCCCTATAATCGCAGAAAGCATCCTTAGTTCGTCCAAGATACTTAAGGATGTTCTTTACATCAACCCAGTGACCATCACCTGGATTGGCCTGATTGTGACTCGATATGCTCAAAGCATATGAGATATCAGGTCATGTACATAACAAAACGTATGAACACTGAGAGAGTGTCAGCAACTTTCTAGATCTATCCCAGTAGATCTTTATTCCTATAATAAAACCTACTTCTCCCAGGTATTCAATGGAGAATTTTTCATGAAAGCCAAGCATTCACCGATTTTAGTAGGGGAATGTTATTTCCGAGAAGCAATACATCATCAATGTATAGGACAATCATTGTCAGTGCGCTCCCACTAAGCTTCTTACATACACAAGAATCATCTTTGTTTTGAATTAAATCATATACCATTATGATTACATCAAAACACTGGTTCCAAGAATGCAATGCTTGCTTCAATCCATGAATGGATCAGTTTAACTTGCAAACCTTGTTGCATACAAACATCCTCCAAAAGGTTTCCGTTAAGGAAAGCGATTTTGGAATTCAGCTGTCATATTTCATAAACAAAATATACACTTATAGCAAGCATTATCCGAATGGATTTAATCATGGCAACAGGTGAAAAAGTTTCGTCATAGTCGACACTATGTCTTTGACGATACCCTTTCTGTACAAGCCCAGCTGTGTACATTTCATGTTGCCATCCATGTATGTCTTCTCTGAAGACTTATATAGTACCAGTAGACACAATGCCTTCTGGTACATCAACCAGTATCCAAACATGGTTGGTATACAGGGAATCCATTTCGGACTTCATGGCACTTTGCCATAAAAGGAGTCGATACCTTGTATCACTTCCTCATACGTAGTCGGTTCTTGGGTATTAGAAAATTATGGTACAGTTTCATCCTTGATGAACTGTTGGTATTCCGTGAGGGCTCGGTGCCTGGAACAGTATTACTCTGATTTTCATCGAGTTTTACTTTCCTCCCACTAACCACTGCATATAGGAATTCCTCTTAGGAAAACCGTATGGAGAGCACAATTACATTGTTCTCTTGTGAGTTGTATAAGTACTATACTTTGGTTTCCCTAGGACAACCTACAATTAGGCACTAATCTGATTTGGGTTCTAGTTTGCTATCATCATGTTGGTTTCTAAAATGGTCCCAAGATCATTCAAGCATAAAAAACATGGGAATACATTAAAGAAGTATGGCGGAATCGTACTTACAATGAGCGGTTTATGGATGCGTCAAGTTCAAAAAAATTTCCTTCTTGTCCTTGAAGGTCACGGCCAAGCTCCAATTTTTGATGAAGATGAACTTTGATCTTTATGCTCCAAGCTTCAATGGTGATTCCAAGCTCCAAGGTTGGTTTCCCTATCACATTTGATGATCCTTTAGAGTGCTAGCTCTTGGTAATTTTTGCAACAAAAATAACCTTCTTCTTCCTTGTGTATTCGGCCAAGAGAAAGAAAAATTGAGAGAGTTTTTACTTCAAAAGTGGCGTGAATGTGGAGAGAGCAAAGTGATGTTGTTGACTTGTTAATATTTGATTTCAAAAATCTAATAATCATTTACCAAATATTTGGTACAAGTCAATCAAGCCATCATCAATACAAAGTGTGTAAGGTAAGTCATCATCATTGTCACCAAAACCCATCACTCAAAGTGACAAGTGATGTGACTAGTGATGTGACTTGTGGGCCCCACTTGATTTGAAATCCGAGTGGGCCCGCAAACACTCCCAGGCTCGGGTTCGCTAATTCTGAATTAATGAACTTTTCGTTGCGACATAATTAAATCAAATTTAATTAAATAATAATGCCAAGCAAAATTACTATTCACGTCGCTAGTGAATTAATTCTAAATTAACTCGTTTGCTCGAATTAAAATCTAATTTTAATTCCTCGTCGAAATCTAATTTCGTTTAATATATCGAATATATTACTTTATCGATTAATTCCAAATTAATCGTTCTCTCTCTTCAAATAGTATTTATCCTAGATAAAATCTCTCCGTAATTAATCCCAAATTAATTATGCTCGAATCATTCGTCATCGGTGAATCTTCGGGAAGCGACCCAAGAGATCCCTAGATATGTTGGCAGTAAATCCGATCGTCGGACTATCCGAACATGTACGTACCTCGTACTACATTTTTACCGATTTACGAGACATGGTTGGCTTCTAGCAAAGCACCGTGCCTACCCAATTCTCCAAAAATATTCTTAATGGAATATGCAATCTATATCAGGCGTAGTGTACGTAGTAATGCATATTGCGATCCAGTATCGGATGTCAAATGCAAGGCCTGAGGCTGGAATAGTGTCTGCCCCGTACGAAGCATATATCAGATTACAAGCAACTAGTCTCTTTAAATCGGATAATCATGACCTTGTCATATTATCCCGATGGTTGCAACCATTTGAAGTACCAGTTCTGTATTCCAGCGTGATCATCATCTCCATATGACTGAAGTGATACTTCCATCTTGACATCACACCCAATACACTACGATTCTCAATAATCCCAGAAGAGGCGTACACAGAACCTGTTAAAGTCCTGGACGACCAAAACCAAAGCGTATTGATTGTCACAAGTACTAGCGATGTAAGTCTCAGGTTAAGACCAAATACACCTACCCTGATGCGGACTCCCATAGACACATAGACATATTACCAATGGGATTCCGCGGGGTCTATCCAGAGCGAAGCTGTTTCCGTACTATCGGTAAACACAATCTCATATCACACTTGCATAAGTATCCAATACTTAAATATATGAGAACTATGCCGTTACGCTTCCATAACACGCACAAGTGCAATACTAGTCTATTTCGCATTATCGATGTCCAGTCTCGCTAATACTACGACTAGGGATGTTTAATGATTAAACCTTTATGGATTGATATTGTCTCATATCTTATAATCCGGAACTAATCATATAGACTTTTATCATTTATATATTTAAGTAATCAAATTATAAAATGATAAAATGCAATTTCCATTGCTACATAATTAATTTGTACAAAAACCACAACGTCTTTTACAAATAGTGACGCTATGGGTCATAATTGTCTAACAATCTCCCACTTGGCCTATAGCCAGTCACTCAAGCACTAATACGTGAACTATGTACATGTCGCTCAAACTTTTACTGAGGAATAGCTTTCGTCAGCGGATCTGCAATGTTGTCATCTGATGCGACCTTCTCGATCTTCACATCGCCACGATGTATGATCTAACGAATCATATGGAAATGTCGAAGAACATGCTTGGATTGTTGATGAGACCGTGGTTCCTTAGCTTGCGCTATATCCCCGTTATTGTCACAATAAAATGGAACGGGCTCAGCTGCTAACGGAACTACTCCTAATCCAATTAGGAATTTTCAGATCCAAACTGATCTTTTTGCTGCTTCAGCTACAGCAATTTACTCCGCTTTTGTTGTTGATTCGGCAACAGTCTCTTGCTTGGAAGATTTCCAGCTTACTACTCCGTTATTCAAACAAAATATGTACCCGGATTGCGACTTGCAGTCGTCTTAATCGGTTTGGAAACTTGCATCGGTATACCCAGTTACCTCAAGTTCTCCATCTCTATAGATTAAGAAAGCATCCTTAGTTTGTCTAAGATACTTTAGGATATTCTTAACCGCCATCTAGTGACTATCACCTGGATCGGCCTGATAGCGACTACACATGCTCAAAGCATACGAGACATCAGGCCGAGTACATATCATAGCGTTAATGATCGATCCGACTGCCGAGGCGAACGGTATCCGACTCATGTTGTCTCTCTCATCTTGAGTTTTAGGACACATGTCTTTAGATAGAGTGACGCCATGTGACACTGACAACAATCCCCCACTTGGACTGATCCATGTTGAATCTCTTCAACACTTTGTCAATGTACGTGTTCTGGGAGAGTCCAAGCAGCTTTCTAGATCTATCCCGGTAGATCTTTATTCCTAGAATAAAGGTTGTTTCTTCCCATATCCTTCATGGAGAATTTTAATGAAAGCCAAGCTTTCACCGATGTTAACATGGGAATGTCATTGCCAATAAGCAATACATCATCAACGTAAAAGACAATGAATGTCAATGCGCTCCCACTAACCTTCTTATATACACAAGGATCATCCTCGTTTTGAACGAAAACATTCTTTTATGATCTCATCAAAACGTTGGTTCCAAGAACGCGATGCTAGCTTCAATCCATAAATGGATCGATTTAACTTACAAACCTTTATTGTAAGTCTAGGTACGACAAAACCGTCAGGCTGTTGCATATAAACATCCTCCAAAAGGTTTCTGTTAAGGAAAGCGATTTTGACGTCCATCTGCCATATCTCGTAATCGAAATATGCAGCAATAGCAAGCATTATTCGAATGGATTTAATCCTGGCAACGGGTGAAAAAGTTTCATCGTAATCGACACCATGTCGTTGACGATACCCTTTCGCTACAAGCCTAGCTTTTTACGTTTGTACGTTGCCATCCATGTCAGTCTTCCTCTTGAAGACACATTTGCAACCAATAGGCTTTACGCCTTCTGGTGCATCAACCAGTGTCCAAACTTGGTTGGTGTACATGGAATCCATTTCGAAATTCATGGCATCTTGCAATAAACCGGAGTCGATACCTTGTATCGCTTCCTCATACGTAGCCGTTCATCATTCTCAATAAGATTAATATCCACATGAGGCGAGATCAGAAACCCATACCTCTCAGGTTGTTTTCTGACTCTCACCGACCTACGTGGTCCTTGTGTATTCGAATATTGTGGTACAGTCTCATCCCTGATGGACTGTTCATGTTTCGTTAAGGATTCTATGTCAGGAACAGTATCACTCCGATTTAATCGAGTTCTACCTTCCTCCCACTTATCACTGCATTTAGGAATTCTTTCTCAAGGAAAACTGCATGTAGACAACAAATATTTTGTTCTCTTGTGGGTGATAGAAGTAATATCTTTTGGTTTCCCTAGGATATCCTACAAATAGGCATTTATCCGATTTGGGTTCAAGTTTGGTACCTTCCAAACGTTTGACGTTTGCCCAGCAACCCCAAATCTTCAAGAATGAGAAACCCGGTTTCTTTCCTGTCAATATTTCATACGGAATCTGTTGAACAGACTTTGACGGAACCTTATTCAACATAATTATTGCACTGTTCAATGCATATCCCTAGAAGGAAATAGGTAGCTCTGTACGACTCATCATAGACCTTACCATGTCTAACAAAGTTCTGTTTCTCCGTTCGGACACACCATTTAATTGCGGTGTTCCTGGAGGAGTCCACTGTGAAAGAATACCATATTCTTTCAAGTAATCAAGAAACTCATTGCTTAAGTATTCGCCATCACGGTCCGACCGTAATGTCTTAATACTTTTGCCGGTCTGTTATTCTACTTCGTGTCGAAACTCTTTGAATTTCTCAAAAGTTTCCGACTTGTGTCTCATAAGATACACATAACCATAACGTGATGCATCATTCGTAAAGGTTACGAAGTATTCATTGTTGGTTTCTATTATATGTCCCAAGGAAAGATTAAGCATTTAAATACAACAATGAATATATATATTAAAAGATGAAGTATGGCGGAATCATACTCACAAAGATCGGAATGCGGATGCGTTGATGAAATGAAAATTTTCTCCTTTGTGCAGTGAAGGTTTCGGCCAAGGTGAGTGGGGAAGCTCCAAGCTTTCTTTGATCCTTCCAAGCTCAAGAATTAGTTTCCCATAACACCTTTGTATGATCCCTTGAAGGTGCTAGCCTTGTGTGTGAATTTATGTTCCAAACAAAACACAATTTCTTCAAGTTTTTGTAACAAAAACAGAAAAGTGGGAGAGGCTGTAAACTTCACAGTTTCGGTCAAGAGGAAAGAGAGGATAGGGAGAGTTTTGATTTCAAAAATCAATTTATATTTATGCCATAATATTTATTAAATTAATAATAAACTTATGACACAAATCAT